>NHYE01005548.1:0-44644 GCA_002938385.1 Gymnopilus dilepis | reverse complement strand
GATGAAGTTCCCCGGACTGACGGACTGACGGACGGATATAACCCGGTACATGCGGGAGGAGGACGGATGGGATGACTACGGAAAAACTCTGCTCGAACATTGTACTTCAGTCCTGAAAAATCGTCACTTTTCTGTCTTGACCCAAATGGGTGGTGCTAACTCTCCTCCACCTAATTCGGACTCTCTGACGGACGTCATGTCGTGCACCAGGAAGGGCAAGTTCCACGTATACACTGACGTTAACGTCTTTCTACTCCTTGTCTATTAGTACCCTTCAGAGTCCAGTCTACTCTGGAGTCTGGCCGGAGACCGTCCGGACCAGTCATTGCACCAAGTGGAACGCCACTCAAACTTCAGCCTATAACTTGGCGAGCATGCATATGGGTATACCCATTACTCAACACGCTCAGATGCTGCGAATGAAGAGTGCATTAAACCTCTCATACCGGACCCGGAAAGAGTGGATGCGCTTACGGTCCGCGACTCGGATATTGATATGAGCTGGTGTTAATGTGCCTCCTCGAAGCATGATCATGATGATGCACAATGTACTCGCTCAGACAGCACACACGTATGAAAGGAGCTGATGCACTCCAGATGCAGCGCGGTGATGAGGCGCTGCGAGAACTTGAAGATTCGATCACTGGCATACGACTCGTATGGCGTGCTGAATTTGGTTCGTGAGGGGCAAAAAATTGTTACATACCAAGCGAATCACAATATCAATTGAGTCCTAGTAAATTTCTCTATCCGACGAGGGTTCATAGTAACCGATCCGATCAGTGACGCAACGCGCGCGCCCCGCGCGTTAATTAAGACGCGTATCTCGTAGCACGTGACGTGACACTCTTGCTAAATTTGCTAGTCCTCCGGAGTCCAAGCGTCCTCGTCAACTTTCAAGCTAAGCTTGCTCAATTGCGCCCACATTGGATACGCAGCAGCACAAACTTTAGCGCTTCAGCCCCAGCACCCATCCTTCATTCGAACGACCTGACGAACCTCGCACAATAATGGCTCCCACCTTCCCCGTCGAACTCACCGACCAAATCATCGACGACCTCGCTCAGCTCCCCATGAGCAAAGAAGACAGACACAAGGCGCTCACCTCTCTCACCCTCGTCTCGCCCGCCTTCCGCCGTCGCGCACACAGGTACCTCTTCAAGGATGTCAAGCTCCTCGCAGGGGCCGTCTCCAACCCGACGGCCCAGCGCCTTCAGACCTTCCGCGAGATCTTGGAATGGCCCGGGGACGCCAAAGCGCAAGGGTCAGAAGTGACGAGCATAGCCCCGCATATCAAGTCGCTGACCATCAATTTCAACGTCAACGTTCGCGGATTTGGTGGACGGACGCGGCGGGATCGATATAGCCAGGGACAGTTCGAGGAGTTCCGCTGGACGTCCTCGACGTTTCCTGATGAGAACAGGGGACTGCACGACGGTGTGCTGGTCGCGATACTGGACAAGCTGTTCAAGGCCGGCCACGGCCACGGTGGACATGCCCCGCCTTCTGCGCTCTCTCTGAACGCCAAGATCAAAGACAAGTTCGACAATGGGGCGGAATACGCACCCCACATCTCCATGGTGCCTTCAGACTGGTGGTCCTTGGACGATAGCGAAGACTTCTTCGCGACGCTTCGTGGAGTCGCTCGGAATCCGCTGCTTTTGACCCTTGGGTTCTCGGGCTTCAAGGGGGTTCCTCAGGACCTGTTATCCAACTCATGCACCAAGCATCTCAAATTAAGCCGGTCGGAGATCGACTTGAGTGCGGGGAGCAATGAAGGAGATGAGCAGCAGGGGCGTGTAGGTGCAGACGAGAGGTATCTCGAGTCTCTCGAGACAGATTTATGGCATACCCTAGACTCGTTGCAGTCTCTTGAGCGGGGTGGCGTGGCGCCGCAGAACCTTGATGCATACTCTCGCCTGCAAGAGGTCGTCCTCAACCTGAGCTGGGACGACGAACTGCGTACTTTCCGGGACCCCGTGGATTATCTGGCATGGGACCGTGCAAACAAGTTGCTGGCCAAAGCGACGCCGAGCTTGAAGAAGTTGACGTTGCGTCTAGTTCGCTGGAGTGAGTAAAACCGTACTTCTTCTTTATTCTTTATTCGGCCATCTGACTGGAGCACTTTACTTGGTTACCAGGTGGTACATCGGACCCCGTAACACCTCACCTAGTTCTGGGGCATCTTCGATCCGTGCAGGATCTGACCATCTACCGCCTGACCCGTTTCCCCAGAACGAACGACAATCTGGGCTACACCGAGATAAGCCGCATCTTCGTCCCAGAAGATAGCCTCCATCCTTCCCTGCAAAACCTCAGCCTCCTTCTCGGTCACTTACCCGAAGCTCTTCAAGGGAGACACCGAAGATCTCTTCGAGAAAATCGACTTCACGCTCATCGACGAATTCTTCTCAAAGAGCGATGGTCGATTTCGCCACCTCAAGAGTCTTACGTTCATGTTTGAGATATCTTTCCTCGATGTTGATGGACGGCCGAAGGAGTTTTTCGACAAGAACACGTATGATAAGGACGCTCGGATGTTCCTCCTCAAGTCTTTCCCTAAGATACGCGAGTGTGGCGCATTTGAGTTTGACATTGTCGTCGATGTCAGGTTTCCTCTCAAACGTAGCAAGCCATGAACATGCTGTTTGGATGATTCACTACAAGAAGTACACTGGCAAGTTGCTTAAAGTTATAATCCGACTAGTCAAGTGTCTTCTGCATTGTATGATGTGTAGCTCTGCAATGTCTATTCTCTTTCTCAAAGAACCTCCGTTGGATGTCTAACTTGAACGTTTGGCAAAGGTTAAACGTTACATGATAAGCCTCTGGTTCAAGCGCTCAGAAAAATGACAGTAACATTTTGATCTGCTTTGAAGACACTTCTCAGTTCCGCTCCCCTAAGGACTACGTAGGTCGAGCGACCCCAATTTTATTCCTTCTCGACTCCAAGAGACCCTCCAACTTCAATATATCCTTCCACTTTTCGTCTGTTGTCCAGTCAATTGTTTTGTCTTCCTTCAAAGTCAGCATGTGCCTGCTGTTGAGGCATGACTCGCCAGCATTCATCTGGCGGACCTCCTCCGAAATCCTGTCGAGCCATTGTTTGGCGACCTCAATCTGATCGCCCTCCAAAGCTGGAGTACGCAGAGCCCAGATAGCTCTATCACTGCCATGGGTCACATAGCCTTTGACTGAGTGTGAGACTACAAGTCGGGTTTGATCGAGAAAACTACTGACCTAAAGGACGAAGCTGCTCAGGAGTCCATCGAATTTCATATCGAAGGATGGGATATCCAGTAGATTCCATGTCCTTGGACAGCAATCGGACGGGCAGGTGGACTTGGACACAGCTTAAAATTTCTCCAAACAATCTGGTACTTTCTTCGCTCCCGGCGTCGGGTTCGAGCTGAGGGAAAGCTTTGATTAGGCCCTCGCAAAGCTGAGTAGGGAAATACCGCTCCAGGTTCGGAAGAATGTCTTGTGGGCCGCCGATTGGATGGGCAATGGAATAAAGGTACCACTCCTCTGTCAGATCACCAACGACGATGCTGCGGACGCCGTGGGTCTGGAGACCACGAGCAAGCCCGCCGCATCTCTGCCACTCCATCGGGCCAGGATCAACAGAAATCCAATCGTTCGACAGACAAGCTCGAAATGTACCATATCTCCCTAGCTTGTCTGTTTCAATGGCTTGGGTAATCAATGTCCAAGGTACTTTCGTAGGGTCTCTTAGAGTCGATAGCACGTCGGGAGTATTTGGATCTAACCCCAGAGCAGTGCAGAGTGCATCGAACTGGGGTTCTAGTTCAAGAGGCGTTTTGGGGTCAGTTCTGGCACAAGATAAGGTGAGTAATTCCGCAAGATCAATGGCATACAGGGACGGTCATTATCACGTACAAAATAGCATTTGACTGCAGGATCGCCGAATGAAAAGGTGCCTGCTTTCCTTTCGGCAGAAGAGATGCATGGTGCAGCAATTGATGAGCTGAATGAGCACCTAGAATTTTTGTGAATTGAAAAAGAAACACTGCTTCAGGCACTTGAAGTCACCTGCGGACAGCCCCGTCAACTGGATGTCGTCCGGATTACCTACGCGTTAATGAGCATCGACAATTTGTGCCATTCAATGAACAAACCTCCGAACGCCTCAATGTTTTCTTTGATCCATTCTAATGCCAACCATTGATCTTTAAAACCATAATTCCCGGAGAGTTTATGCCTGTCGCTCGCTATAAACCCAAACACCGACAATCTATATCCCACGTTAACCCAGATCTCCGAGCGCTCAGCAGCTATGTGCTGCGCCTGAGATCCAAGCGAATGTGGCGAGCCAAATTGCAGGAACCTTAAATGACGTGCCACGCCACGCGAATTAGAAGACTTCAGAAGTGAATGGAAATAATACTCACCCCCCATGGATGTATATCTTCACTGGAAATCCATTTTCTTCAGGGAAAGACGGCGGTATGGCAATATTCAAAAACAATCTATCAAACAAGACTATTGATGAGTCAAAGCAGTTCCGCCTGTAACTGAAGTCAAGCGCACGGGTTTTCAGAGGGTTGCCCATACCCCACTTTATCTTCGAAAGGAATACCTTCACAGGAAAAATTGGGATCGCGTCACAAACGGTACCGAAAAAAAGAAGTACGTACCTGCAGCTTGACCGTCATTCAAGGGCTGCACGGCATCTATAAACCACAGCTAACTGTGAATTGCTGCCAGATCACGAAACGTTATACGGACATGAGCTTTCTCGAATGTACTCCTTGGTCTCGTAACGATGATCTTTCGATAGAGGGACCGGATCTTCAAAGCGGCCTGGAGGCAAAGCGTACGGAACCTCTGGTGTAGAGTTCCGTCAGACAGGGGCTAGAATCTAATCGCGTATTTGCATACCCAGAAATATGACAGACCCATTAGTTGCTCTTCCCCCGACTATAGGCCCAAAAGCTGTTTGTACTGTCACCCTAGCAGGGTTACGCGCCAATTCATCGTGCAGATGTGCTCCTGTAGACATGAGAAGAGATAGTGCTGTGATCGAGAAGCTGGTTAACCAGAGTCAAGGTCCTCGGACTCAAGCTACACACCTGACCCCCATAATGGACGTCCAGCAATAGCGCAGGCTCCCTTTTGCCTGCCCTTGACATGTCATGGGGAGAAGGAAGGACTTCCGGCTTCGGCTAAATCGGACCCGGCGTAGTAAGTTTCCAAAAATAGCTCCAAACTTGAGAGAAGCTCTCCTGCAACCGATGGCTATGGACAAGTTAGAATGCGCAACTTGCTTGACCGCATTGCTAAATTCAAGCAAAAATGGAGAAAATAGCTCCTGGAGTTACGACCTACATATGCTTGTCCTTACTTGAATATTATCATCGCTTTCTCAGAAACTAGGCATAGCAAATGTACCGCTTCATTCTCAAACTAGCGATGTACTTCAAATTGGGACACGATTGCGAGGTAGAAACAATTCATCTAGTCAGACCCCTTGCTTACTTTGAGTAAATCCCGTGGGCATCTTTGCACCTGGTGCAGGTGCCTTCTTACGCCTGAAGTCGCGAGCCATCTCTATCATTGGCACCCAGTGAATGTTCTCGTGGGTGTTAACCCACTCTATAAATCGCTCCTAAAAATATTCGTTAAGTCGTTCAGCTTAAAATTTTCGACGTGTAAGAAACTTGCCAACATCAGAAGGACATGAGGCCGACTGTAGAGTAGGGCATCAGCAATAGTACGTAGTACAGACGAGAAGGCGGTCAGACTTCTTGAGAATGGAATTTACTTACCCGCTGACGTCGGGGTGGATGGTGATTGGGAAAATGAACTCTTCTTCTTCCCTGATTAAAGGAGGTTCTAGTCCTACTCCGCCTGTACCAGAAAATGACGCTGGTCGCACCTATAGCAGTAAGAAAACGTGTCTTTCCAAAGCTGTTCTACGTCTCTAGAATTGACCCAACCATGAGAATTAGGACTCGATTTTATGAACCTGGGAAGACAAATGAACATGTCGACGTCGTCAAAAACAAATGTTATAACTTACATCATTGGTGGCAAGTCATCCAAGTACCTGAGCGGGTTTCACGGCTGGGTGAATATCGAGCGAGCAAATAATACATCTTAGGACTAACCAATTCGCAGGAATACAGATCAGACCAGTTTCGTTTCCTTTTCTCAGAGGCTTCATCCATGTTTCCGCCTCCGCTGAGTAGTCGATCTTGTTCCAAGAATCGGCGTCTCTCATGTAATAAGCTTGGCAACTATTTAAAATATAGACGTTTATGACTGGATATGCTGATAGAGAAAAGACCGACTCATGAGCCATGCTAGAGTGATCTATCACAGATAAATTTGATGGTGAGAACTTGAAGAGACTCATGAAATGAGAGAGTGCTTACCGTATTCGATTCCTTTGTCAAGCAGTAGTTCAGTTCCCTCTTTACTTGTCTCCCACCAGGGCGCAACACTCCCCTGATTTAGATAATCTATTTAGCAAACCTTAGACCGAAATCTTAGTATCGTCTTACTTTGGGGGGTATCCCAAAATTAAATTCCGTCAAGAGGTTGTAGGTGTGGTCAAGTATGTCCTTCTGCTGCTGAACGGTCATGGCCACGGGGTTCTAGTCAAACGTCACGGCCAAGTTGGAGGGGGAAAGCTTTTTGAGAGACAAACTTCATGCGAATAGCCATGAAGACCTCTGGATCAATTACCATCAAAGATGTATGAGACCAAGCTTCATAAACTTACAATTCGTGACCCGCATCACGAACAGCCTTCATCTGCTCGGGGAAGGTTTCTAGGCTGTGGCCTTCATTGGTTTTCAATTGACAGCCAGTTTTGTAGGAATAGATAGCTTTACCAGGTATGAACCAAGTTGTTTTGATGTCATATTTCTTGAACAACTTCAGTAAGCGGGGAACGCCCACTTCTCCGGCGTACATGCCCTGAATAGTTAATTAGAATTGGATCAGATGCGTCTCGTAAACGCGAAGCTCACCCGGGATATGTCCAACGGCGAGTCTTCTCCACCATAAGATCCAAGCCTAAGAAGCGGACCATTTGTAATCAGTAAAAGTTACACAGATGCGCAGTTGATTGAAATTACAGACCATCCGGCGACGGCGTCGACATCTACTCCAAAACCAATTAAAACTCGTTTGGCAGGCATTGAAAGATGGGGGTAGATAAAGACGTCGTGCCCTCTGATATGGAATATATGAATCCGTAATGCCCGATGAATAGGGCACCCACATAACTCATTAAAGTAGATATACCACACGATTCTCCTGGTGTATCATCTCATGAGCATGCGAACGACGGAAAAATTGCCACGTTTCGCGAATAATGCAGCTGAAAATTCGACAGGTTACGTACAGGCGGCGTACCAGACTCGGCCAAGTGTTGCAAGCGCATTTCTCTCTGTCCAAGAGCAAAGAATATCCCTGCCTAACTTCGTAGGGCTTTGAGATGCTGTGGGCGTTTGCGGAGTCGGTTACAATTTCGTGGTTCAAGTCAGTGTCGTGGCCCTTATCTGGCCCTTCCACAGTTTGTCTGGACGGGTCTA
Organism: Gymnopilus dilepis; assembly: GCA_002938385.1. NCBI lineage: Eukaryota > Fungi > Basidiomycota > Agaricomycetes > Agaricales > Galerinaceae > Gymnopilus > Gymnopilus dilepis. The sequence goes on along the minus strand of NHYE01005548.1, from coordinate 37,079 downwards.
ATTTTAGTTCGTGTATACCATCACGTGACTGATAGCGCACGACCGCTTTCCCAATGCAGTTCGCTTCTCCCCTTCCTATCGACCAATGAAGCCTTTCGTTAGAAATTCGAACTCTGGATATCACCTCGGTCACATAGTATCTATTTATTTCTGCTCCAGCCTCCAAGAGGCTCATGCGTCAGGAACTATGTGTCAAGTTGAACGAACAATCACTCGGGGGACGCAAGGAGACTCCTTTTCTTTCTTACGCCGACCAGGATTCTATCATTCCTCGACAGACTAAAGAAGTTCTGAGCCATGGGTTATGACTCTGAGAAGACTGATACACAGGTCGTTACCGTCACTCCTTCTCAATCGGATGCGGACTCGATCATTCGCGCCGACAATGTCAAGCTGGCGGAACTGGGCTATAAGAGCGAATTTCGTCGCGAATTCTCTGTGAGTAGACTGCACAATTGCTGGTTCCTTGTTGTCGACTCACAAAAGCATCAAAGCTGCTAGAAACGATATGCTTTGCGTTCTCCATCATGGGCGTCATTGCAAGCGTCACCTCCACCTTGTCATTTGGTCTTGTCAATGGTTGGGAGCGGTCTGGACACGATCTTCCGCCGTAGTCTGATACACTGTACTTTCCAGGTGGTCACGTAGGGATGGTGTTTGGGTGGCTCATTCCCTGCTGCTTCGTGATGTTCGTTGCGCTGTCTATGGCAGAAATGGCCTCGTCGATGCCGTAAGTGTGGGGGGCAGCTCAAAGATAGAAATTGATGCAGACACATAACTTCTTCAGGACAAGCGCCGGTCTCTATTACTTCTCTTCGAAATTAGCCCCTCCGAGATACGCACCCTTGGCCAGTTGGATTACCGGGTGGGCCAATGTAACCGGACAGGTGACGCTAGTCTGCGGAATTGACTTCACTTGTGCTCAAATGATTACAACTGCTATTGCTGTGAACACGGATGGCGCTGTAATACTTTCTGCTGGGGCGACCTATGGCATCCTTTTGGCTATCTTATTTTCTCATGGAATCGTGTGTTCTTCGGCCACGAGCATACTTGCCCGGTTGAATCTGTTTTATGTCCTGGTCACAGGGGAGCTCTTCACCTTTGCGCCTGTCAGTATTTGGATCTAATTTTTACGCAGTGGGTACAACTATCGCCGCTATTGTCTCTCTCCTCGTTCTTTCCGATGGCAATAGGGCATCCACGGCGGATGCCTTCACATTGTTTGAAAATAACTCGGGCTGGGCTAGTGGTGCGTTCATTTGCAGTTATGACTCTACACTCGGGGGTGCCGACTAATTATACTTAGATGGGTGGACCTTTATGCTCGCCTTCACGTCTCCTATGTGGACATTGACAGGCTGTACGTTAATTGGACTTCGGTAACAAAAGCTTTACGAACCAGAATTTCAGACGACTCTGCTGCACATATCTCCGAAGAGACATCCAATGCAGCATATGCGGCACCTATAGCAATCATAGTCTCAGTCGTCGGGACAGCGACACTGGGTTGGCTAACACTTATAGCAACCTCGTTCGCTATACCCTCCATAAGCAATATACTCAGCACAGACCTGCCTCTTCCAATGGGTCAGGTTTTCTTAAACGTCTTGGGTAAACGTGGGATGTTAGCTATTTGGTCCTTCATCATCGTGGTTCAGGTAAGCCGTCTTCACAGTCTTCCTATAGCGATTGACTGCTATTGACGTCCTTTCTGGCAGTATGTCACTGGAGCTGCTCAAGCAGTAGACGCATCTCGTGTTGTCTTCGCTTTCGCACGCGACAACGCTCTTCCAGGTTCACGTCTTTGGAAAAAGATGAGTCCTTATACCCAAACCCCGGTCAATGCAGTCTGGTTCGTTATTGGCGCCTCGGCCATCTGCGGTGTTCTTGGTTTCTCAGAAACCGCATTGACATCTCTCGCGGGGTATGTCCTACGAATTCCTGTTAAGTCCGGAGTGATGTGTTAAGATCATGTCCAAGATCTTCAGTCATAGGACTCTATACATCTTACGCAACCCCAATTTTTCTTCGTGTAACATCTGGACGAACAAGATTAGCTCCTGGTCCCTTTAGTCTCGGGCGTTGGGCGGTCCCTGTTGGCGTTATCGCCGTGGCATGGGTGTCTTTCATCGTTGTCATGCTATTTTTTCCTCCAGGACAGACAACGAACGCGCAGGAAATGAGTAAGTCGTGTAACTAGAGAAGTTGGTCTTGAATCTTAACTTCTTCTAGATTACTCGGTAGTCATTATTATGGCGGTCTTCATCTTCGCATCTGTCTCCTGGGTATTCTCAGCCCGGCATTGGTTCCGCGGGCCCATTAGAAATGTGGATGACACACCCACAACTTCTTTTAAGGAGTAATGTTTAATCTGGTAGGTACAAACCACTATAATAGCTGCTTTTGTTTCCTGTTATTTTTCTTCCCATCGGCAACTTGATTACTAGGAAGCATATGGGCAATAGTACAATGAGATCTGAATTCCCTGAGCCTGCAAATCGTGTGACGGTATTCTTATTATCGAGGGCACACGAACGAAGAATAGCCACTGCCACTGGTCAACGTTTCTTCTTTTGATCGTATTGGAAGCGAGATTTGACATTGGATTGCACATACTTTCACTATGATACATTCTAACATCGAACCCTTCGACGTATTTATCTTAGTATCAGTACACACGCTCCCAGGAATCACAGTACAGATAGTTTATTTATCAAGAAATCTCATCACTGCATACAGGGAGAAAAATTAACAAGTGGCTACCGCGAGGGCGACCAGATTCTGGACCTTGTCTCCGTTCAAGGCCGACTATTTAGCCGATGCTACCTTACCTAGAGGGGTCTTTGCCATGACACTCAGCACCTCAAATAAGACCTGAAAAACGTCAGAAAGAAGGTATATCTTTGTTTCCTGAGAAACGTACGTCCGCAGCCGCCTAGACATCATGCTCAAAATGGGATGATCCGAGATGTGGACGCCACATACCATAGTTGTCAATTCGGCATTGGTGTCATACGCCGGTGCCACTTCCACAATATCTGCGGACACAATATGAAGTCCGTCCAGACCTCTGAGAATGGTACGGAGCTCTCGTGTAGACCAACCGCCAGTTTCTGGAGTACCGGTTGCTGGTGCGAAGGCTGGATCTATGGAGTCAATCTGCCAATCGGCTGGATAAGAAAATAAAATGGAAGGCACATAGAAAAACTACTCACATCGATAGACAGATAGACAGGCCCGTCTCCGACGGTGTCGCGTATCTTCTTGATGATACCATCCGTCCCTGGTATAAGACTTCAGTTAGACTCAAGCTCATTCCAGAAAAAGACGCTTCACCTAAGGTGTCGATCTCTCTTGCTTCAATTCGCTTGAATCCAGCTCCATCATCGTTCTCGTAATCTTCCGGACCTGACAGAGTGGTCCTTATAGCGCCGTGCTAGAAAGAAAATCAATGAACTAGGATCACAGTTCTCGGAACGTCCAAGAACGAATTGGAAGTCCTCAGCAATAGAGTGTAAATACTTGCAATGGATGTTCCATTATTGATCAATCCCTCCTGGCTTGCCCAGTAGAAGTATGTCCCATGATTGATGGCAGCCTGGTCAGAAGGAGCGCCTCCGAAGACGGAAGGCTTCCACGTGTCTGTAGGACATGTCAATCAGCAAGCAGTTAAAGGAATAGATCACGGAAGCTCTACCTAGATGCGAGTCGAAGTGAATAACAGAAATCGGCCCATACGCAGAATATATGGACCTCAACAAAGGTAGAACGATAGTATGATCTCCTCCGAGAGTGATGACCCTTGGATGGTTCTTGCCGTCGAGTGATACAGGCACCAGACGTTCGCCCGTGATCGAATCATTTCCTAACGGTGAATAGGCTTCACGCTGGAGCAACGCTTTATGACCGTTCTCGATCTGTTGAATTGCGTATTTATTATCATAAGGCCTAGCAGCAAAAGTTACTTAACGACAGCAATCTGATGGATCAGGATAATTCACTTACGTGACAGGTATGTCTCCACAGTCGACAATCCTGAGGCCAGACTTGAAGGGATTAACCTCGAGGGGAACGTTATAGCCACCATACAAGGTGAGGCGCCGGGAACCTTCCCGAATGCCGGCTGCGTGGCAAGTAGCAAATCAACTCCGAGCATAATTATAAGTCCAGCGTGGACATACCTGGTCCAAACCTAGCTCCTGGCCTGTAGCTCGTTCCAGTGTCCTAGAAAAGCGTCTATGAGGGCGTATATTAGCCTCATGCAAGCAGCGACACGTACAAACGGCGCTCCGATGAAGGCGATGTCGAAGGCGACATGCTGTTCCTTGGTAAGGCACTGAACCCACGGGAGCTTCGCGAACGTTGTGATTCCCGAAAAAATTGAATCAGCTGTTACTAAAGAGGGCGACCAAGACCTTAGAAGGCTACAAGGCGAATAAGAAGTGCAGGTCTTACCTTCACTACTGCCGTGAAATATTGGCTGTGGAAAGCGCACGTAGTCCAGAGGAATCTGGTCATGGTGACCATCATGGCCATTGACCAAGCGGACGAGCGCTCCAAAGAAAAAGGGGGCTAGGTATCTCATGATGCAGCGGGGATGGAGTAGTGAATATTTGGTTAACCTAGAGAATGGATTCTGGCCAGAGTAAAGGGCCTTTTAAGAGGACTTGGAATCTCTTATGTCCAGGGAAAAAAGAACGAGAGAATCTCGGGTGGCATAGGCGATCGCCTCATGACCAGTCAGCATTGTCTTAGGATGACGGCATGAATATACAGCGGGAATATCTGCTCAAGATAGGGTCGGGTTCTGCTTCGTGTTTGCCTTGAGGTGATGGACTCCATACGGCTGGTCCGATTGGAACTTTATCGAGATTCAAGGTGGCAAGATTACACCGGGAGTCAAGTGATAGGAAAGAGCGTGTTACTCCTAAAAACTGGATCCAGATCGACACATCTCTGCCGGTAGAAAGGTGCTCTATTAAAGACCCGATTGAGCTATCTAATTGGATGTTTACGGAGGATAAAAAAGAGCAAGAGGACTCTTGAGCCCATAAAAAAGCGCGACGAAATTTAGCTCCGGTTCATCTCTCTTGACTCATCACCATATCATGTCCGATCCCCATTACCCTCCTAGCGAAAGGACGCCGTTACTGGAGAATATTCCAGCCCTTGACAAGTCTTCGCAAATTAGTGAGGCGACGTCGTCTTCATCGTCTACAACCCTTCTCGACCATCCAGATCCGGAAGGCATCGTCCGGCAAGTCGGCGCGGTGCACTTGAATTTTAAGCTTTTTGCGTCCCTGCTTTGGGACTCGATTCCTGGTATCGCCTTCCACCCTCACGTCCAAAATTTAATTTCCTGATGCACCACAGTCATACTTTCTTACATTCTTCAGAACTCTATCCAAACGGCATCGATCGTAATCGTCGGTCGACTTGGACCTAAAGAGTTATCAGTCGCGGCATTTTCCTTGATGCTCGCTTTCGTCACTGGCGAGTATATTATCGATTTTCTTTTACCATGAGGCCGATCCCACGACTTGCTTCTTAGGATGGTGTGTCGCACTCGGGGGGACTACCGCTCTCGATACTCTTGGTTCTCAGTCCTTCACAGGCGGTAGCCGAAAGACCGACTTGTCTGTGCATTTCCAGAGATGCGTTATCATTCTGTGGATTCTTCTTATCCCGGTCTGCCTATTGTGGGCCTTTATCGAACCAGTTTTGCTTGCATTCGGCCAAGATGCCGATTTGTCGCGAGACGTACAGCGGTTTTTACGCGTACTGATCATCGGAGCTCCGGGATATGTCGGCTTTGAAAGTCTCAAAAAATATCTCCAGTGTCAAGGCGAGATCCCGCACTTGTTTGGTATCGCCCTGACTGACAGATGACAAGGAATTATGGGAGCTTCCACGACTATTTTGATCATCGTTTTCCCCATTAATATCGTATTGAATATCGTCTTCGTGCATTACACTCCGCTCGGTCTACTAGGGTCTCCATACGCAGTCTCAGCCACATATTGGTTGTGCTTCCTATTCCTCGGAATCCTCACATGGCTTTCTGGTGCGCACAAGCGAAACGGAACTTGGGGTGGATTGCAGCCATTGGCTGTTCTCGACCTGGGCAAATGCCTAGAATTTCTCAGATTAGCCCTGCCAGGTATTCTCATGGTCGGTACGGAATGGTAAGAAAGACGAGCCTCATGTTGGGGTTCAAATTCATATGTTAGTTTGTAGGGCGGCGTTTGAGATAGTGGCTTTAGCTGCGGGACGCCTGGGACCGACCCCACTAGCAGCCCAATCTATAATCATGACCACTGATCAAAGTAAGTAAGCAGCGGTTTCTATAAAACATCTGCCCATTGCGCATTATTAAAAGTTTTAAATACCCTTCCATTCGGAATCGGCGTTGCGGCCTCCACGAGAGTCGGAAACCTTATAGGAGCACGGTCTTCCACAGGTGCCAAAATCGCTGCTCATACGTCAGCCCTTCTGAGCGTAGTCGTGGGGAGCGTTGTGATGTCTGCTTTACTGGCGTCAAAAGATGTCAGTCAACGTTTCATCTCGGTATTTTTTCTAGTTGACGAAGGTTCTTGATCCAGTCCTACGGGTTTTTGTTTAGTGATGATGCCGAAGTAGCCAAATTAGTCGGCAAGGTTATGCCCCTTGTTGCTTCCTTCCAGGTAGCAGATGGATTGGCTGGATCTTGTGGCGGCGTTCTGCGGGGTCAAGGTAAACTTCTTACTCGACGGCAGAGGCGTTACTCATGTGCTCCATTTCTCAGGACGTCAACATCTTGGCGCTCTTTTCAACATAATCGCGTACTATATTTTAGCGCTTCCGATGGGTATAACAATGGCCTTCAAATATGACCTCGGCCTTCAGGGTCTATGGATAGGTAGGAATGTCTACAGATGCACTACAAATTTACTGACAAGACCTCAGGGCAAGTTATCGCTCTTTTCCTAGTCGGCATCGGGGAGTATTGTGTCGTCTGGTTAGGGACGGACTGGGACTGGGAAGTCCAGAAGGGCATAGAAAGGAACAAGAAAGATGCGACAGATTTTGATCCTCTCCCACAATCCAATTGAATAGCTTTTGAAGAGAATTTAAAGCTACTTCAACTTTCTTTCCAAACTTTTTCTAATCTTTTCCAGCTGTCTGGGATATCATGGAATCATGTCAAAAAACATACCACGTTGTGTTTTCGTATTTACGAATTATAATGATATCAAGCGGCCTAGATAATTTTTTCCTTGTTAACGACACTCTCTCCTCGCTTTTTGCTCACATTTCTTGGCCAGTCTTGGCACGTTGATGGCACCAACTGAGGAGAAAACTTCCGCATTGGGAAGACGCGTCGTGCTGACTAAGCGAGCACGGTTGCGAAACCTGATCGACACGTCGACATTGCAGTATCCGCGACTACCTCACTCCATTTCTTCCCTCCACTACCTCCATCATCATATCTCCAACTTTGTGAGCAACGACGCTCTTTACATTGGCCATGTCGACGGCCTATCCAATCCCGTCGGACGTCTCGCCAGCGACAGTCAGGAATACAGCGTCATTGCTGCGGATTGTCGCCCTAGCACTGATTTCTGGAGCCGCTATTGCCTCTCGTTTGTTTGCGGTCATAAATTTTGAAAGTATTATCCATGAATTGTGCGTGCATTGGCCCTTTGCTTGTAGAGAAAAAGATACTCACCGTTACGATAGCGATCCTTGGTTCAACTAGTGAGTATCTTTGACAATTGGTCAAGGTGTTGGTGTTAATCTTCTCTGGAGTCGTGCTACTCGGGTATTGGCGGCTAAGGGCTTCTATGTATGTAGTGGCGAAGCTTAAGCCCTCTCTTGCGTTGACATTGCATTCAGGAATTTTGGAATTGGTTCGATCCTACTGCCTGGTATCCACTAGGGCGTGTCGTCGGAGGGACTGTGTATCCAGGCTTAATGGTCACCAGCGGCATCATCTACAACTTCCTTCATGCCTTGAATCTCCCCGTCGACATCAGGAACGTTTGTGTTCTCTTGGCGCCTGGATTCAGCGCCCTGACGGCATGGGCAACTTATATGTGCGTTCCTTACTTTAAATTCAATATCTGGCCAGTTTACGAGCCATCGAATCAGGTTCACCAAAGAAATGAAGGACGAAAGTGCTGGGCTCCTTGCTGCAGCCTTCATCGGCATTGTTCCTGGATACATTTCCCGTTCAGTAGCTGGCTCTTACGACAACGAAGCTATCGCAATCTTCCTTCTCATGTTCACGTTTTACTGCTGGATCAAAGCCTTGAAGCAAGGCAGTGCTCTTTTTGGAACCTTGGCCGCCCTGTTCTACTTTTACATGGTCGCTGCATGGGGTATATTTCTTGCAATACGTTGGCTTCGTAATGTAGACTGACTATGTCTTGTCAGGTGGTTACGCTTTCATCACGAACATGATTCCTCTTCATGCTCTTGCTCTCCTCTTAATGGGACGGTTCTCTAGTCGTCTATATGTTGCGTATACCTCTTGGTATGCGATTGGAACCCTGGCGAGTATGCAGGTCCCATTTGTCAGTTTCCAACCAGTCAGTACTAGCGAACATATGGGAGCTCTCGGTAAGTTCCTTTGATCTTGTCGGCGATAACAATAACTTATCTTGGCTGAACTTGAAGGTGTGTTTGGTTTGCTTCAAATCGTGGCATTTGCCCAACTGGTGCGAACCCATGTGTCATCCCAGCAATTCCAAAAGCTACTGTATGGGGCTGTTGTCGCTATTGGTGTCCTCGGAGCCTTTGCCTTTGTATTCCTAACCTACAAAGGCAAAATTGCACCCTGGACAGGTCGATTTTACTCCCTGTGGGATACAGGCTATGCCAAAAAGTAGGTCTGGTCCTGTTCATCGCAGGAATGTTAGCTCATTTTCTTTCGAGATACATCCCGATCATCGCATCAGTCTCCGAACATCAGCCCACCGCATGGCCGTCGTTCTTCATGGATTTGCAATTCTTGGTGTTCACTTTCCCAGCAGGCGTCGTTCTCTGCTTCCGGGAGCTCCGCGATGAACATATTTTTGTCATCCTGTACTCCGTGGTGGCTAGCTACTTCGCTGGCGTCATGGTCCGCCTCATGTTGACTTTGACCCCTGTCGTCTGCGTGGCTTCTGCTGTGGCCCTCTCGACCCTTCTGGACACCTATATCGATCCCGTAGAACCTGTAGCCGAAGAAGACGTAGATGACGCAGTCTCAGCCAATGGTTCCTCGTCAGCTACCCCTCCGAGCCAGCCAGCTTCTAAGAAGGCGAAGAAAGCCGCGGCTGCTCCCGCAAAGACGGCACTAGGCGACTTCGTCGCCGCCACGAATTCCAAAGGCGGTCCCCCCCGTCGAAAGGGAATATTCGGACTTGACAGTCGGCTTGTTGTGCTGTTCAATACGTTATCCATGCTGGTCTTTTTTGTGTTCCATTGTACTTGGGTCACTTCTAACGCCTATTCATCTCCCTCTGTCGTTTTGGCATCTCAAAACCCTGATGGCTCCCAGCATATCATCGACGATTTCCGTGAGGCATATTATTGGTTGCGACAAAACACACCCAAAGACTCCGTCGTGATGAGTTGGTGGGATTATGGGTATCAGATTGCGGGCATGGCAGATCGACCCACGCTAGTCGACAACAATACTTGGAATAACAGTAAGTTTTCAGTGTCCCGCACTTTCTTTGAGCCTCCCAAATATGAAAAAGATCCTGACTTGTGTCTATTTGTTCAATAGCTCATATCGCGACAGTCGGAAAAGCTATGTCAAGCTCTGAAGAAGTTGCCTATCCTATCCTCAGGAAACACGACGTGGACTATGTCCTTGTCATCTTCGGCGGCCTGATTGGCTACTCCGGTGACGATATTAACAAATTCTTGTGGATGGTCCGTATCGCGCAGGGTGTTTGGCCAGACGAGATCCAGGAACCAAATTACTTCACACCGCAAGGGGAATACAGGATCGACGACCGGGCCTCAAAGACCATGAAGGAAAGCTTGATGTACAAGATGTCGTACTATCGGTTCGTGTTTCCTTTTCCTATCTGCTTGACTTCTCAACACTTTCTTCCTCCGCACTCGACGCTGGCTTCCCACTGCCTTTTCTGATTCTGGTTGCAGCGCAAAATTAGAATAATATCAGCTGACGATTTTTGTCTTTTTCACTTTTAGTTTCAACGAGCTGTTTGGCGGGCAACAAGCAGTTGATCGGGTCCGTCAACAACAGGTGCCCAAAGAAGGCCCCACGCTCGACTACCTAGGTCTGTTGTTATCTTCTTCACCGGGAACCTGTGCTCACAACGAGGCTGAAATTCTTCCCATACTAACAGACGAAGCATTCACATCCGAAAATTGGATCGTAAGTAGATTCTTTTTGATTTGCTCCGGCACTTCTTCGAGAAAGAAGCTGACGTCGCAGCTTCTACTTCCCTTCCTTTTTCTTCCTTTTTTTCTCTCAACTTCGACTCACTCCCTTCTCCGCTTGATAGGTCCGCATCTATGAAGTCAAGAAAGAAGATCTTCTTGGACGAGACCTGAAAAGCGCGAATCAGTTTGCGCAAGGTAAAAAGAGGAAACGGAGCAAGCCTGCACCTAGGCGAAGGGCTATTGTGTAATTCTTACTATGTGTTTGACTAGAGATCGGAATGCATTGCTTTTTTCTCGCTCTCTCTTCTTTCCTTCTCTTAGGTGCAAGATTTATGAAGACTCCAGACTCTGGATGAACAAGACTGGTCATTGTTTCCTACTCTTCGTACGCATCAAGAGCTCCACTTTATCCGATCTCCGAGAATTTAGGTCGCAAGAAATTCCTGAAAGATCTGGTAGCTCTTTCTCGAAGTTTTCCGATTTTGCGTACCCCGACTGCTCAGGACGCGAAAGAGGAGAGATCCATCTACATTCACACCCATCCCACGTCCAACGCCCAACGTCCATTGCCCTCTCTATCTGCCAAGGGTCATCGTCCATTTCTATCTAGCTTGCGTTCTGAGCCCATCAAGTCAGTTTGCCTCAGGCCCAAGTTCGGCCGTCAATTTTCCTTTTCTCCCTGTTCAAGTGCTATCATTCATTATTTGTCATGACTCTATTTGAAATTATCCAAAATATCCCAAATCTCGACTGTTCTATCTCCTCTGGAGGTTCTCAACAATCTCGTACCGACTGACACCCAAATCCCATGACATGGAGGGAAAAGAGAAAAGAGCAAGGAGCCGAGCACTAGATCTGGGAGGAGCACTGCCTGTGGTCCGATGGCTGGTTGGAAGTGAAAGATCCAAGTAGAGAACCCTGCCCGACTATTTGACTTGACGGTGGGTGGGAGTGCGGGTACTACCCAGCTGCTCAATGATTACCCATTACCCTCGACCGCCGTAAGATTCGGAGGTGCAGAGGGGGTGGAGGGCGTACAAGTTTGTCTTCATAGTATGAGGGGGGTCGAGGCAGATTTGGACGTTGTGCTTCGCAGGAACTCTTTATCTCTTGACTTCACGAGATCGCTCTGCCCTAGTGCGAGCGTCGCATCTCGTATAGGGAGTGATGGGCACTTCGAACCCAAAATCAAGCTGAGATGGGTGTGGTGTGTGAGCCCGAGGCTATACTGGAATTCTTTGAGCCTGAGCCTGAGCCTGTCTCGCTTCCTCACACCACCCTTGTCCTTGGCTTAGGCTTTGCCAAGGTAATGACGGCAGCGACGCAAACTCCAACTCGACGGCTTGTAGAAGATGCCCGCAGCACCCGAAGGCGTGCACGGCGCAGGAGAAGGAGCACTGGAGAAGGAGCACTAGCATGAGCATTCGCCCGCTCACTTGCAAGAATCGGGCACCAGGAGTAGCAGACTCGAAGAGAAGATGGGATAGTGCCCTGCATTCTGGTGCATAATGTACGCAGCACCCCATACGACAGCCTTGAAGTTGACGTCCACTCTGTTATTGCCAATGGCCCTTGAGAAAGTAAAAGCTGGTTATGGCGAGCACGGGCGTCGGGGAGAAAGGATTCAATTTGACAACAGGTGTGGGGCGCTCTGTTACCCACTGCTCTCTCTCCGCCTCCCTTTGAATCTTTACTCTACTCAATTTCATCATTGACCGCCATCAGCTTCGGTGGTGCCAGAGGGCGTACGTGCTCGTGGATGCCAAAGCAATGACGACAACTGAAGCAAGGGCAACACGGTCCCGCTGCTGTCCCTCACCGAAGGCATCGAGGGAGCAATTGGGGTAGGGTACTTGAACGAAAGGGGACTTGTGGCCTATCTCATGGCGTGGCGGGGCTCAAACTGGTCTTGACGTCGACGAACCCTCTGCCAGTGGAATGGGCGAGATGGTGGCCGACGAGCCGGAAAAGCTCGATGTTGATGAGCATGGGAGGGTGGATACAATTAAGATCAGGAAGATGGTATGTCCTAGAAGTCAAATAAAAGTAAAAATAAATAATAAATGGAACGGAACTGGTACTCGTAGGATATTTGCCAGTCCAAGGAATGATCGAAAAGAGAGAAAGATCTCAGTAGAAGAGAGCCCCGTCCTAAGTTGACACTGGATGGGAATAATTGCATCGTTGCGTCTGATAACTCTTCTGTTTTCTTTCCTCTCTGCCCAGATGACGGCCCTGGAGGTTCATGACCGCCGTAAGCTTCGGAGGTGCTCAGAGATGATGGCGCTGGGCGTACGTGCAGGCCTTGAAGGAGCAGGCGAACTTAGGCATTGACAAAGAGCGGGATGGTGTCTTGCGTCATGGTATTGATAGTGTACATGGCACTCATACTCGCGGGTGGCGGTACTGACGTTCGCTTTGCCAATGCCAGTTGGAGGTGGGAGCTGAGATCGCGAAGCCGGGGAGCTTGAGGAGGTAGAAGAGCGTGTTGGGTGTTGAGTGTTGGTGAGCACGGGAAGGATGGATGGAGTACGACTAATTGGAGTGCTGTCCTCAGAATATAACTTACGAAGAAGAGAAGAAAGAACATGAGAGAAAGAAGGAGTACTGCCAGTGCGAGGGCTGAACTAACGGTGGATGGAAGGAAGTGAAAAGTCCAAGTTTACACGTAGAGAACCCTATCCGACTTCATGATTTCAAGGCTTGACGATGGGCGGAAGGCTGGAGGCCGTGGATGACTAGCGATGGTCACCGGTTACCCATGATCAGTCACGCATTGACCACCGTAAGATTCAGATTCGGAGGCGCAGACAGGCGGCGGAGGGCGTACATCCCTGTACTACCGGTATTAGGGGAGGTCGAGGTGGATTTGCATAGTGACGTCGACGCAGATGCTAGGCCCCGATGGGAGTCGCGGAGTCCTTGAGGTCGTTGTGAGCGAGAGTGAGGTTCGTAAGGGTGGTAGTAGGCTTCTTGATAGGGTGGGGCATTGTCATTTGCAGTCGAATTCGAGCCCAAGCTTAAGCTCGGATGGAGGTGAGCCTGTCCGGGTCCCTGGCCTTGGGCAGGGTTCTGCCAGGGCAACGACGGCAGCTGGGGCAGCTCGTACTCAGCAGCCTGCAGCAAATTTCCCGCCGAGCCAGAAGGTGTACATGGGACGGTACCAGGGGTGGCACTTGGCGTGACGAATTTGAAGGAGAGTGGAATAGTCCCCTGCGTCATGGTCTGCGCAGCACTCATGCTGACGTTCACCCTGGAAACGGGCGACGGGCGGGAGCATAGCTGGAAGAGGACGTTGGTGAGCACGGGGAGGGAGGAGACTATCAGGGAGATGCTGTCCTGCAAGTGCAAGACGAATCAAATCGTTGACCGACCTGAAAATTTTTCGGACGAGCTCGACGTACCTCCACAAGCGCAGCCATCAACACTCCTTCCCCGGCTCTTCCACCCCCTCCCGCAGTCTTGACGATCAACACAGCATGCACCATCGAAGCAGCCGTGGTGAGTGTACACGTAGAGAAAATGTATATGAGCCGGTGGCGTAGGGTGCGGTCTTGGATGATGAGGAAGAGCTGCAGGGAGGACAGCAGGAGGGTGAGGTCTGCAAGGACGTCGGCTAAAGTCAGGTAGGAGTGTCAGCAATTTGGGTTGACGAACGGAGGAGACTTAGGTAGAGAGATGAACAAAGGGAATAATATATAAGAAATAGCAAGGATGCCTTAGCTTTGAAGGCGAGATTGGACAGATGCACAGAAGATAACCCCAGCCTGCTGCTAACGAACGTGTCAGCTGTGCGAGAGCTAAAGGTAGTCGATCATGGTCATACTCTTGGTCGCCTCTCCCCTTCGGCCGCAGCTTTATACGAACAGATGACATGGCAAGGATGCAACGGGGAGCAAAGTGAGGCAATTAGTAAACGAAGACACATCCCCTTTGCCAGCTGCTTCAAAGCAAGTCGGGGAGAGATAGAGGATGTCGGGTATGAATATGTAGAGGTCCCTCTTCCCCTTCAAGATCGCAGCAGCCTGATGAAGGGCTGTGAAGCCTCCCGTTGAAAAGGGAATGGAGAGAAGGAAGCGAAAGGACAAGGACGAAAGTGTAAGTGTGACATTGGGAAACTGGGAAAGAAGAGAAAAAGACCGAAGGGAAGCAACACTCACACCCCAACTGAGTGAAAGCAATCTGTTTATTAGGCACACAACTGTCATGCCTCTCTTTTCTTTGCGCCTCGCAGACCCAGAATATCTGCCCCACCAGCAAAGCAAAGAGGAGGAAGAACACGGCAGATAGGAAGTAGAGGAGGGCTTTGCGTGGGGAGGTGCCGTGGCCGATGCGGATGATGGTGAGGAGGATTGAGAGGCGTGCTGACCTAGTTGGGATTATGATGAGCTGGTTTGGCTACGAGGTACGAGGGGTGTGAAAGGGTCGTACCAGATTGTACCATAGAATGTGATCATGATGAGGTATGTTCGTATGTAGGCATCGTATAGCTCTAGCAACGTCCCGTTTAGAAAATTGGAGAAAGACGGAGGGACCATGACTGACTGGAATCAGGAACGACGCAGATTCCCAATTGGACGGAAATAAATATCATAGATAAAAATGCGAAAGCCTGAAAGTCGAGTCTGTGAGCTGGTGTGTGGATGGCTGGCCTAGCAACTCACATCGTCCGTCCATAGCGTTCGTCGTCTGATGTATAGCCGGAGGAGAGTCGTCAAGATTGCTACTGAAGTGCAGATTGCTGAAGCCACTGGTCCAATGAAGGACGTCAAGCTCGATGAAGACCTGCAAAAAAGATGCACCACAGACCTTGGACTTCGAGATAGGACCCTTCATAGTGCCGATACCGGTGGTGGTCGTGATTATGGTCGAGGTCATGGCGTTCCTGAGCTGACATCCTGGCTATGCGAATAAATATGACGAAAAGAAGCGGGGGGACGAGGCGAGGTGG
Organism: Gymnopilus dilepis; assembly: GCA_002938385.1. NCBI lineage: Eukaryota > Fungi > Basidiomycota > Agaricomycetes > Agaricales > Galerinaceae > Gymnopilus > Gymnopilus dilepis. Next base: position 21,742 of record NHYE01005548.1, on the reverse strand, counting down.
TCAAGCAGGACAAGCATGTTCCACACTGTCTTTTGAAGAGTAACTAGAAGAACTGAGATGAGAGGTAAGCGAACAAAGTTGCATACTTGATTGACAACGAAAAGATGTCATTGTCTGAGAAGATGAATGTTCTGAGTCCAGAATTTGAGAACACAGATCAACGAACGACATGAATTCCTGGTTCTTGAAGCTGAACAGGTCGGCATTTCAGAAGGCGGATATGGAAAGAGCCAAGTGGGTTGTATGGGGGTAAAGATACCCTCAGAAAACATTTTATATCGAGGTTGATCGTCATGGATGCTCGCAGAAGCATCGTCATTGATGAACAGAATCTGTCAAGGCCTAGAGCTGGAATGAGCACTGAGGGGGTGACAAAGACGTCAATCTTACCGAGCCAGGTGAGTTATTGCAAAAAAACATGGTCCACAGGTCATCCAAACGTCCAAATTGAGAGAAAAGATGTGCAACCGGTCTGAGATCGACGACGATGATGGCATCACGCGCCTGGTCCACCACCTCCATCTTATGCGCGAGGATTCCTCAAGGAGGATGAGGCCCAAGCAAGGACTGAGTTCAAAAGGAAGAGGAACACATCACGTTGAACTTTCCAATTGCATTGACAACAGGTATGCATTGCGACGTGTATAGTAGATTGGACAGGCTTCGAAAGTGTTATGATACTGTAAAGGATCGTACAACGAAAAAGAAAGGGAGAGATATCGTTTCTAATCTAACTAACTAATAAGTAGCAACCAAGTGCATCCATTACTTGATAATTTTTCTAGTCACCCAACCATCATGCATTATGCTTGAACCCCTCGAGTACACAACCCATGCCCCATGCCACCCCAAAATTATGTCGACTTCAAACTAACATCCGACAGCGTTTTAAACGCTTCCTTATACGCATCCAACAGCGCCTTCACCCTTGTCCGTTCCGCCACGAGCGCCTCATCTTCATTCAGCATGTCTGCAAACAGCTCCGGCTTATACAGCGACGCCACCAGTCGGTTCTGCACCTGCTGCGCCGTGTGGTTAACGAGGAAGTGCATGATAGCTTTGGGGATGAGGTCTTGAATGGACTGGCGCACGATGTTGAAGTAGGAGGTGATGAGGGAGCGGATGAGTTGGGTTTCCATTTCTTCGCGGACGGTGAGGTGACCGCCGTCTGACGGGACCTGCAAAAGGAAAGGGAAGGCATGTCAGGCGACCGTGCTTTCGCTCGAAAGAGAAGAGAGGGAGAAAGGGACTTACAGCCTCAATATGCCTGCCAAGGCTCTTCATATCATATGCAGCATTATTAACATCCAACCCCCTCTTCCCGGCCAACAGCCCACTCGACAGAGCACTCTCGCTCCCCGAGACGTCTCTCCCCGTTTGTACGATGTGAGCGGCGGCACTCTCCACAGCTGCACTCACCCCTCCATGCGGACCACCAGGAATATGTTGTCCAGCACTGGAATGCCCATGCACAGCGCGTTCAACACTGGAGCCTGCAATGGGGCCAGGCCCGTTCTGCCCGAAGAAGTAGTTCAAAAACGTCTCTTTCGCAGACCCACCAGGCGGGGACGAGCTCGTGCTCATGCTCGCTCCATGCCGTTGCTCGAACGCCGACGATGGCCTAGGCACCTGCGCGCCACCACCTAAGGCACCACCCACGGATGCACGGGGCATCCTCGACTTGGACGTTGACCTCTTCACGACACTATTCGCATTCGCGTTCTGGTTCACAGAGTTGGCGTTGGCCATATTGATAGGGGCGGTGAAGGAAGAAGGAGGAGCTGTCGGTGCGGCTGATCGTGAGCGATCATGTAGGGTAGAGGAGACAGAACGCGATTCGCGAGAGAGAGGAGGGAAGAGACTAGTACCATTTGGTGGGGTGAGATCATCCGAGGCGGAGGATTCTTCGTCGTCGGCTGAGGCTATATGGCCGTTGATGGGTTCTGTTGAGTGGGGCTTGAAGAAAATAATTCAGAACTCATCGATGAAAACGGACGAAAGATGAAAACATACCCGTTGCAAAGCATTAGGTTTTGATGCCTGCAGTTGCTCAGCAGCCACCGCCGATCCTGAGATGAACGCAGGGTGGTTGGTGTTGATGTACGCTGCTTGAATTTCAATCAGGCTCTGGGCATAGTCCGAGGTAGGACCTAGTCGTTCCCGAAGGAGCTCGGAAACCACTTCGATGAGTTGGGCGTGAAGACGGGGGAAGCGTTGTAGCTCCTATATCACAAGGACAACGTGTCAATAACCAATGTCCACAAGAAGAAAAAGGGGAAGAGAAAAAACGAGACACTCACTGCACTCGTGCAATTGTGACAAATCTTCACCAACTCCTCATATACCAACTCCACACACCTCAGTGCCGGTGCCTCCAGAAGCTTAATCTGCGGCTTCACCAACAGGTCAAACGCCATCTCCGGTACGAAAAGACTCGGTCTCGGACCCGTCGAGTTGCGTATGGCCGTACGGATGTCCTGGTTGTCGAGGTTGCCTGTGGCGTCAATGGAAGAGAGCGCGCGCCCGAAGATGTCGTTGAAGATGTAGTAGATCCTTGCGCCGCCCGAAAGCTCTTTAGTGGATATGTCGACTTTGGTGCCTTCGATAGAGGAGACGAAGTCTCGCGCGAATTGTGTCATGAGTCGGAGGATGAGGCTGCCTTGCTGTTGGGGATGTCGTGAGGGAAAGTAGCTACATGATGGGGCAAGGGGCATACCTGGTTCTTGTCCCCGAAGATGGCTGCGTCCCCGAATGAGTTGAGCTCCTGTTGGGCTTGACCCATGAGCGTGTTGAGGCGTGCTTTCATATCCGGTAATTTATCCCGAATATGGTTAATCAGAACCTTTAGATATTTTTAATGTCAGCAAAATATTCAGAAAATGTAGTAACAAAAAGACAGTGACCTGATTAAGCGTCTTCGCCAGATACCTCGTCCCATTCTTATGCGCAATATTCCTATACGCCGGATGGTTCTTGAAAAATTCCGTCTCGCTGTCCAACGCATCCTTCATGCTCTTCTCCGAGTTGATATCCTGCTGGCTGCGATTCACCACGCCAATGAAACCCAACTTCAGCGGGTACACGCGACCGGTGAGGATGTCCAGCGCATTCGTGCCTGCATCCATGAGGTCGAGCTTCGTGAGGACGCCGATGGTGCGCCGGCCTTGCGGGTCGACGCTGCGCGCAAGTTTGAGAGACTCGGAGTTGGCGAGGTCGACGTTGGCAGGGGAGACTGCGAGGATGACGCTGGTGGGATAAAGAATTAGCGTAGAGATCTGGAGGGTTTCTGGGGCACCTGCCTGTTCGGTTTTGAGATGTAGTCGAGGACGAGGTTGCGGATTTGCCTCTCGATGTCACTTGGTTGGTCACCAACAGGAATCTGGCGGAGAAGAATAGTTAGAAAACTAAAGGCAATAATCATTTGAAAACACGCTACATACTTTGGTCAACCCCGGCAGATCCACCAACGTCAAATCCAACACATCCGGGCTATATATTCTCAACGAGATCGGCAGCTTGCTGACGCCCTTATTTTGGCCCGCCACTCTGAATGTCTCCTGCTCGATCTCCCTCCTTATTTCATTAAACTCTGTGAATTTTTTGTCGATGTGCAGGAACTGGCCCCATTCTCTGTACGTGTTCGGAGACGATTCGGATGGTTCGGGCGTGTTGATGAGTTGGAGAACTAAGGGTCGGCGGGTGACAATGCCTTGGCCACGCGGAAGGAAGTCTCTGCCTACGATGCTAGGAAGAGGAAGTGTTTAGATATAAAATTTGACAGGAGACAGCTGAGGACTGACGTTTCTAGGACACTTGATTTGCCTGCCGACTGACTACCGACCTATAACAACGGTTCAATCGCGTCAGTATAAGCAATCAGACTGCCTTCGCGAGCAGCACGTACTACAACTAGCTGAGGCATGTCCAACTCTCCGCCTTTGGACTTCATTTAGTATACTAAGGACGCCAAATAAGACAAATTTGCGCGTACCGAGGTTGTTGAAGGTGTCCTGGAGCTTATTGACCAGCTTGATGAGGTCGTGATCCATTTTCGTACTTTTTGCGGGGTGACGGGTGCCGATGGCGGTGGGTAAGAGGGGGTAGGTAAAAGGAGAAGAATAAGGAGCGCCTGGCTGGGGAAGGTGAAGTGGAAATGGGAAGTTAACGGCCTGCTCGTTCTTCGCGTACGCTCGGCAAATCTGTATTTGGCTCTGTTGGGCCCGCAGGCTGCTGCACAGACTCGACAATGGACATCCTCCTGAGCTCTTCGTAACCACATATTCTCAAGTAGTGTTTCACAAAAAGGAAGGCTTTCTCTTCAGTATGTTCAGTTTTTACAAGAGAACACTTCAGCTCGGTCGAGATTCTGAATTGTACAGGGACAAACATGGCGACAGTACACAGGAATAGCCTTGGAAACGAGACCGACACCCAATCACGGAATAACTGACAACCTATCAAGACAAGATGTGGGCAAAGCTCAAGCAGACTCGTCAAGAGTGACCAACGTTTTGTGCATCATGAACATCACATCTATCGTCATTAGAATCGTTCTACTGAGCGCTGACTACTACGACGAACGCACACTATTCGTAAAAGAATGACTTGAAAAGTCGGAAGGAGAGGAGGCCCAATGCCAGTACGACGAGCACCCCGACCAGCAGCCCCCACTCCGAACCCATCGATAACCCACCCCGGTACCTAACAAGCGCGACTATGGAACATTGAAACAAGCCTAAGAAACCAGCACGAGCATTCAGCACAGACGAGACAGCAGACGGACCACAAGCAGACTAGTGTAGATTAAGCAAGATTCCGAGGGTAGAGAGATGGGCTGGACTGGCGCGCCCGTTGGCGTGCGCCAACTAGCCCACAGACCATGAACCTCTTCCGGGACATGTCTGGCAAGGGTTTTAAGAGGCCGTCGTCTCTTCCGTGGATGTGGACGTAGAAGTAACAGGGGCAGGAGTGGGCTCAGAATCAGGAGTGGCGGTGGAGGTTGTGGTGCTCGAGGACTTGACGGCAACCCACTTCTCCTTCTTGCTCGTGCCTTCCGCCTTGTCCTTGTCAGTCTCCTCCTCAGAGGTGACGCTCTCTTCGGTGTCAGCATCAGCACCGGTGCTCGTTTCAGACTCTGAGCTCGAGGAAGAGGCTGACTCGGTGGCGGAACCCTCTTTCTCCGTCGTCGATTGAGCGGCTGCTGGAGCGGATTCAGTAGATGTAGCCGTCGAGCTTGTGGCAGAAGAATCACTCTTCGACGTGCTCTCTCGGGACTTTTTGGCTTTCGCCCGCTCTTTCCTCTCAAGTTTCTAAATATTCATGTCAGAAAGGGGTACAATGAACGGAATAAACTCGTTTCTCACCTCTTTTGCCTCCTTTTCCTCCTTCTGATCGCCGCAAGAAAGAAAAATCAGTAAAATACCGGAAAATATGATGAGCCACTAATCGGTCACCTCTTTGGCCTCCTTTTCCTCCTTCTATAAGAATAAATACTATTAGACACACACATACGAGATATCAGAGACGAAGGATCTATACCTCTTTCTTGGCGGCCTCTTCGGCCTCTTTCTTCTCCTTCGCCTCACGCTATTAATAAGGCTGCTATCAATCAACTGGGGCGCGAAGAACTGCGCTCACACGTACCTCAGCTTTCTCTTTCTTCAGCTTCTCGCGCGTCTCACGCTCTTGCACAACCCATTCGGCGACTTCATCAACACATTCACGAGGTCTTGTCTTGTTCTTCAAGAGGTAACCTTGGAGAGCGGCAACCTAAAGAATAGAGTTGATCAGAAACAAACAGAAGTACTCTGAAAGAAGACGGACACTGAGTTCATCCTCTGGAATGGCATCAGCAAATCGCTTGGCAAGGTCAGAAATCTCTTCCTCAGAGAGCAGGGGAATAGCATGAGCGTGAGCCTTGCGCTTGGGCAGTGGAAGATTTTGCTGAGAAGCATCTTTAGGAGTATCGGGCGAAGATGGGGTAGCAGCACCGTTGGAGGGCTTGAATGGGAAGAAACATTTGAAGATGCCTTCTGCCTGCCACTTGGTCGCGTGAGTGAAGTTGACCCATACGTCCATGCGGCCCGGCCGGCTCAGAGCAGGGTCCAGGCGTTCAATGTGATTCGTAGTGGCAAATAGAAGACTAGTAAATGAAATCAATTACTTGCGAAAAAAGGCTAGTTGAAAAATAAAACCCACCGTCCCTCAGCCGCTGCCACGCCATCCAAGCTGTTGAGTAGTCCACTTAAGCTCAAAGTGGAACCATCGTTAGTTTCTGTAGTGGTTGCCTCCTTTGATGTGGCGGCCGTTGGTGCACCCGTGGACTTCTCATCACGAGAGACAGAACGGGTGAAAGCAGCATCCAGATCTTCCAGAAGGAGTATGCATCTGCAGAGCAAGATATATTAATTCACATTATAACTGATGAAATCAGGGGATTAAATGTACAGACCTGGATGGCACGTTACCCATTAAGGTTGTCAGCGTGTTATCGCTCATTCTAGAAGGTAGATATCAGAAAATGAAAGGAAAGAGACTCAAAGCACATCTTACCCCTTCGATGACAAGGAAACGACGTAGATGTCCAAACCGAGTTCCCCCGCCAAGGAGTGAATCAAAGATGTCTTCCCACTAGGTAAAGACAGTAAATCAGGTCATGAGTTCAAATTTCTTTTAGTTGACCAACCTTCCGGGTACACCGTGCAGCAGATAACCTCTCCTGAACGGGATACCTTCCGGTCGCGTTAAACATGTCAATTAAACAGAACATGAGGGCTAAACATACCTCTCTCCGCATACCTGGTGCAAGGGTAAATTAAGTCCGTTGAGTCAAAAATATCGTACCATAGGGTGGAGTCTCGTACCATTCCTCTGAGCAAAGAAAGTCCTTGCAGTCAGCAAGAAGCATATCCTTAACTCCTGGCTGCAAAACAATAGAGCTCATGGGGCGCTTTTGACGAGCGCCATTCCAACGCCAGCAACCGTAGGTGCTGTTAGAATATCGACGTCAGCTGGTATCTAATTATGGAGTTAGAGAGCTCGAGGTACTTACGTATCGGCCATGAAAATATGGACGCGATGCTCCGCATCTTTCTCGTACTCCTTCTTTGCCTCCAATACCAGCTTCTTCAGAATATCATTATTGCGAGCAACAACACTGTGGTGGGTATGAGTATATATTCGTTCTGGTGCTGTGTACGAAATTGACCTTATTTTCAAAGCGCAACCATGGCTGTAGTCCGGGTAACGTTTGGTACGAGTAATCTAAAGACAGAAGGAGTAATATGAGTAATGTAACGACAAATCCACTCATTCAAGGAGGCTTACTCGAAGCCAATGACCACGATAGTAGATGGTGTGTGTAGTGTCTTACAAAAGGGACGGTATTAGCGCCGCAGCCTTCATGAGTCATATCAAATCAAAGTCTGCTCACCGAGACTAGGCATGAATGCCACCTTCCGCTTCCGCCGGCCATGGACAAGAGAATCATCATCCTCCTCGTCTTCGTCGACGTCGCCGGTGGTCGATTGTGTCAGCCCGTTGCGGTTTACTGATCGGGTTGTAATTTCAAATTCGCGACTCCTACCCCACGCAGGTTGCTGGAAATTCTCAGGACAGGCAAGAACAATGATGGTGTACAGTACAGACCTTGGCGAGCCAATGCATCAACCTAAGAGGCAGTGAGCGGTTTGTGCAACGTGATAGGAGCATAAGCGTACCAATCATATGGATAATCGTCTTGACTGAAATGTGCGGTCAGGAAGAAAGCTGGCGGCGGCTTTGAGATTGTGAAAACATGAGTGAACTAAAGGCCGCGTACAATCCACAAAGCCATTCCAGGCCGAGACGGATGCGCGCCGAGCAGTTTCGACAGTCCCCCCAATGACTACAAGTTTCTATTGGACCAACATTCAAGACGTGCCCGAGAATATACTACGAAATGCTTACGAGGGTGTCCTGGATGGCCCCTGTACTCATTCCTAGAGGGGACAATAGATTCTTGATAGTGTCCATGGCAGACGCAAGGAACGGAAAGGAGGGGAGGGAAAAGAAGGGGGAAGCAAGCGAGGGTAATAGGCGCAGGCCTTATATGGATTTGATGATTGCCTCGTGTATGGAAGGGTTGTCCTTTTGACGCGAATGAATCCGCGGGCCCTCCGATGAGAAATTCCGTGCGATCTCATTGTGCTAATCCAATTCATAGATCATCATTGTCCACAGCACAGCACATAAAAGCCGCAGCGAAGACAATGTTATTTTGGCCTTTCGATGCCGCCTTTCATAACGAGCTCGAGTTCCAATCTAACTGCACAAGATTTTGGTCCCGTCGGCTTTACGCTTTCAACCGTGCGCGAACCTGAGGTGGCGTCAAATGAGCATGCACTCTTCATCTGCCCAAGATGGACCCTGAGCGAACCCGTTTCTATAAGGGGTTCATCGCATCACTCCCGTCTATCGTTCAGTAGCGACGGGGCCAGTTGTACTAACCCAGAATCGTGAGGAGTCATAGAGACTCAAATGCCTGGCATAGTAAGTCAACTCCCGAATGACCGCTTTGTGATGGCTGTGCGGTAGTCTACACTGACGACATCTGACAAAAGCCATGAATTCAAGCTGTAGAGATTTGTCTTTGCAGGTCAAAACTGAGTCACAGATTTGAGATCAGAAACGTGTCACATTTGCAAAAAAGAATTTAGGTACCCTTTATATATTATACCCATAAGTGTAGCTACCGAGGCTAGAATCAGTGCCACATGTCATGGCATCAATGATGATAATACACGAGAAATACTTACCTACTTCTGAGAGGTAGTCCACCCTACGTATCTCATTATGACGGCGCTCCTACAGCCCGAATGCTTTCTGAGTCGCATTGACATGGATGCGCCAGTTTCGAGGGCATGGAAGTTGAGGCAGTTCAATATGAGAACAAGATAAGGCCAAGTGCATTTCCGACGGCTCGTAGCCGGAGCCTGTCAGACCGTCAGACGCCGTGTTCCTTGGGGAATATTACTCCACAGCATTCGCACAACTTGTGTGCTGGCCTGCCACACTGGAGCGTGTCCCGCATAGTCAGTAAGAATACTACAGAACTGGCATGGCTGCTTATTGTCAAGGCCAGTCGGACTTGTCAATGGACGTGCAGGCTGCGAAAATGAAGTAATTGCTTGGTCGGCCGATGAAAGGTCGACGTAATAGTTGTGCAGGAGGCAATAGCGCTAGCATATGCGAGGGCCGCAACCCCGGGCAGATGTTCCCCACTGTGGGTCAGGGCGAAGCAGTCGCAAGATAAAATCGGCCCGTGCGACGGTAATTGCGGGTCTTGGTTAGACTCTAGGGCGCAGATCGCTTGTCTCTGGCAAATCAAGTAGAGAATGTCTAGACGCCGAAGAGCACAAGAGAAGCTCTATTCCCGTCCAAGGGAATTGGCAGAAAGGATTAGGGAACAGCATCATCAGATGACGCTTCAACATACAAAATTTTGATACCCATGAGGTAGGAAAGTGACGAACATGTCGTCATCCAACTGCGCAAGGCTGTTTTCAAGCTTGAGAGTCATGTTTGAAGCAATGAACAAGATATTTCGAAGCCGGCTTTGCTGAGAAGCAGAGGCAATCTGTGCGAAAGAACGCCGCATTTACGAACACAGGCTGTCTCAAGTCCGCCTTCATCGCTGCGATATAAAAAACTGAGCATGAAGGAAGGTAAAGATATGTCCGGAACAAAACACTATTTTTGGGATCGAAATAGGAGTTAGCCAGCACAGCGGACGAACATCATTGGAGGCACGCACGTTTGGCACACTTAAACCCTAAATCAGGCCTCGAAAGGGTGCCTTTCGACCATGATCACTGGTATTGGAAGACACTTCCATCGGAGTCACTGAAGCAGGGTGCGCATCGATGAGACCACTTGATGACAAGTATGGAGATAAATGTGGACAGCTGAAGGGCAGCACAGTAGCCAAGAAGTGGGAGTAGACAGGCCCAACGTGTCGGTCAAGGGGGTACAAGGTCGCTGCCGACGGATTCTCATGATCCAAAGAAACCGTTCCCGAGTCAGATAGAAGCAGCTTCCGGGGATGATTGTAATTTATTCAACGTCAATTTCCATGTGGACGGCCTTCGTTAAAGACATAGGTCCAGATTGATGGGAGATGATTGGTCTAGGGACTTCTGAGCGATTAGCGCTCGTCTTTGGGGGACCAGATAATCTAGACGCGCAGTCGTACCACTCCGTATGTAGAATGGAGCCAAAGCAAATACAGGAGATCTGGATAAAGAATCTGCTCAGAAGGTGCTCTCGACACCCTCGATCATCGGCCAAGGATCTAAAATGGAAGATCAATTGGGGTAGGCGTGACGATTAACAAGTGCCCTGACTATCATGATTGTACCCCGCCAATATAGGGTCTTAACGAGCACAGTCTCGGGCACTTTGGACCGCAGCTCCGGTGTACTGGTGTATGAGATGGTCAACATAAGACAGGAACTCCACGGCTGTATTGTATGGCACTCACCCTGTTTTGTAGTCCACAAAGATGTAATATCCAAAGCGGATGCCTTGCTGCAATTGCGGGAAGAGCGCGGGAGAAATACGGAGATATTGAACTGCGGTCCGAAATCGACACCCCAAGGATATTTGCAAAACAAAAGTTGGACTGCTTCCCCATGTAAAGCGGCGGGAATAATCAGAGGCGTGGCGTGCGATGCAGGCACCTCGGACTGCCACTGCTGAAGTTTTGAAGCTTCAGATCATGGTCTGTTTTTCTGCCATGAAACGTCTTCACTGGGAATTATTAACGAAGACCATGGTGCCTTCATGGCACCAAGACGAGCCTGTTGGCAGACTCTAAACAAGTTCAATGTGGTCTCAATTGCGGCGTTACATCGGTTGCCCAGAGAGCAAGTCAAGTCCATGAGCTTCCTTTACGAACACATGTCGAATGTGGGCGCTGAACAATTAACGAGGGTCAGATATGAAGCTATCAGGGGCTAGTCAGCCTGCGTGCCATACATACCTGGGATGGAAGACAAAGGGCTTTCAAGTGTGTATGTGGGTTCCATATGACATCACTTCTTCCACTGGAGGTCAATGACATTGAAGAATGTCGAAGTGAACATCTGATTGCGCCCGCATGAGTCAAGGTAGTACTTCGTACAAAGAATGAAAAATAACCTATGAAGCATGGCTCGCAACTAGCTTTCCATGTGTGTTTCCTTCGATTCCAATTTCAGAAGAAGCAATTTCCTTGGTCCAAAGGCGGTGAGTGGTTAGGGGATATCGTATGCTTAATCATATTCCCTGAATAAAAAGCGCGTCAGATTCGAGCTACAGCAGAGCACAAGAAACTCCTACAAACGATCCGGGCAGTGGACCCATGTCTGCACCCGTCCGACACGGGAATACCAATAGCCAACAATACGTCAAGTAGTCCTTCCATACTCGTCATAGAAGGTTTGCAATCCTTTGAGATCTGACATGTTTTCCACCAAGCGCAGAAGGGCATTGAAAGGTAGATCGACGGTGATCAAAGCTAAACTCAATTTAACAGGGAAGGGCTGCGAAGACGAACGCCATTCGTTGGCAGGACGTGTCCAACGGAAATTGCGTGAGCGGGAAGTAGCGCAGGAGTCCCTAAATTTACTGCAGGGTTGAACCGAGGTTGTAAAAAATTTTTCATCTCATGCTCATGACGAGCAAGTCATATCGATGAAAGCATCCTGACCCATCTATTCATGAAAACACGTCAGATTTCTTTTCATATCGCCTATATCATGGTCACGTACCATCCGAAGGCATCCCAGTACTCGATGTTTTTTTCGGCATGGTATTTGAGGGGGCGATTGAAATCGATGGCGGTGGTAGAGGCGAACAAGTACAAGACTTACGTAAGTCGAACAAGAGGTCAAAACAACTATCACATGGGTGTGATCCAGATATTGTGACGCTCAACTCAGACTCGGTCCTGTCAGTGTCATAGATTTGACGGCGTTCAATGGGTAACAGATGCCCTGCAGAATCGGTATGCAAACGTTATTTTCCGGACGAGTATGGAGTACGTCTTTCTTGGAAATTCCACAATCGTCAAATCAGAAATGTCATCTGCTCTTGATGCTTTCTGATGAACGAGAAACGTCAAGTTGTCTAGGCATGTCTCTTCTCAAGACCAGGCAGGGCCTTGGGGGTAAATCGAGAATTAGGGTTTAGATCTAGCAATACATATTGTGTTTGAATTTTACAGTCTACCTATGAGAACGCCGTCAGTTGAGGGATTCAAAAGACTTGGGTTAAAGCAGACAGACCTTACCTGGTCAAAAATCGTGATTCACATCGTCGAGTTAATCTATCCTTGGTAAAAGCCCGCCCATCTCCATCTCATCAAGCTGTAAATCTTCGGGGCGAATGGGCATGATGTTCAGGCCTTCAGACATTTCCCGCTTTACACATAATTGTTCTGCGACTACAATAGTCAACGCCGCGCCTCCCAGAAGCACGAGCCAAAAGAATAACGAAGTCGGGATGGCGGCCGAGTAATACGTCGTCAACACCAGGTGATTGAATACAAGGGTCAGGGCGAAATCGAGAATAAGCCGCGGTCGACGAACAAGCTTGTAAAGGTAGTAAATGCTATCATCCACGGATATTAGCAGAATATTGACTTCCGCTGCGATACACGTACTCGGCAGAACACGCCACTATCCAGCAGAAAGCAATAATCCAGCCGCGCATCGGATCCGTTCTTCCGTCCCATTGATCTTCTTTCAAACCGTATCCTATTTTGTGACCACCGCTCCAGGCCCACCATCGCTCTCCAATAGGCATTCCTATGACAGTCGGCCGCCCAGCCATCTGTCGCCAATCCATAACCATGCCTATAAATCAAAAACGATGAATAGCAGAATCCAGTTAAAGGAAAGTGGAACGCACCAACACTCGCAGCACCTCCTTCGTACATAAGTGATGTCGGCTCGGCAAATGCGGTCAACAATGGGGGTACGATTAGACATAACGTCAAATAATGTAATGTCTGCATAGAAAATATCTACAGAAAATGACAGTCGCATAGCCAACAACATGACGAAAACGGTTAATTACCTGAGATAAAAGAAGAACAGGGTCCCAATTCAATATCGTGGTCTTAGCAGGGGCCATAGTGGACTGATAGGACGACTTCAGGACCCAACACCTGAAGGCTTTCCATACGGTGTGAGAAGAATGAATACAACGACGATGGCGATGGCGCCGCGACTGTTAGCGACAGCGTGGCTGTAACAAGCGCGACCTGTGGTTAGGGTTACGGATTACAGCCACGCGACGTCCTCCGCTGATCAAGGTCGCTTTCAAGTTGCGGGCGTTCTCCTCTTTCTTTCCCATTATACCCCAGGACTTGGACATGCGACTCTCGGGAGAGGAAGGGACTCCAAGCAGCAATGGCGGTCTGTCAAATACCCTGGAAATGAGGCAGACCAATGAGGGTCTTGTCGACCCCCTTATTACCCGACCTCAAGTCTATCACGGAGAGGGTCCCTTTGATGCCCAGAGTTCGGACGATGAGGACGACCTAGTAGTGAGGCACTCTGCGGAAACCGAGAGTATCTCGCTTCTTTCTGGTGGGAGGATACCGCCGTCAAGCCCTGGGCGAGCAGAAAGAGCGGAACAAAGCCCACGACTGCATCCCGAAGCCCGACGGGTGAGTGGTCTCCTACATGCGATAGGACCATCCTACCGTCGTATCCTTTTACCGCTCCATCTCCACTTATTGATAGTTTGCTAATGTACTCTCAATTTGTAGCAAAATTCTTCCGTCCGTTTACTTGCTCTCATTCTCGGCGGTTTAATCTCTCTGTCACTCGTAATTGGCGTCATAGCAGGCTTTTCATATTCTGGAACGTCATACCGTACCCCTGGACGAAGGAAAATTACTATGGATCACATTTTCAATGGTACTTTCTGGCCAAGTCAACCCGACTTGAACTGGGTTGCGGAAGGTGTGTAGTAATTACACCCAAAAGGGAGACTTTCTCAACGACTTCTCCTAAAGCTGGCGACGGTGTATTCTCGCTCTCGGAGTCAGGCTACATCAAGCTAGTAGATCTGAAGTCAAACAAGACTACAAACTTGATCAACAAGGATGACCTCAAAGATGTACTCCTTTCCAGTTCCCGCAGTCTGCTTCCTGTTTTGACATGTCTTTAGGAACGAGGGAACACGCTTTTTATTCACCAATGGAAGCTCTCTGACGACATGAAATACCTACTCGTGAAGACCGATTTTAAGAAGGTTCTTTTGCCCCTCCCTTCGGCCTTGCGCATGGTCTGACCATAAATCTTTTAGCAATGGAGGTGGTCGGGCTTTGGCAACTATTATGTGCACAATATCGCTGAGAAAACCACACATCCTCTCGTACCGCCGTCGTACCCACCACAAACGGCTTACGCCACTTGGTCACCAACTGGGAATGCTATCGCCTATGTTGCAGAAAGCGATCTATACGTCCTTCCATCTGCAGAGTATGTGTTTCACGTCTCGATGCTAACAGTAGCTTAACGTTCCAATTCTTCAGACCAAACACAAGCCCCATTCGCATCACCTCTACCGGGAACACCTCCCTTTTCCATGGCGTCCCGGACTGGGTATATGAGGAAGAAATTTTCTCCGCCGACTACGCCCTATGGTGGTCTCCAGATTCTTCCAAGGTCGCCTTCCTATCGCTCGATGAGACAGCTGTTCCAGAGTTCACATTCCCTATATACAATCCCACCGAAAACGCCGACACTGTCGTTCCGTATACCACAGATGTTAGAATGAAATACCCCAAACCTGGATATAACAACCCCCTCGTCTCAGTACACGTCTTTGACCTGAAACGATACCTCGAGATCGACCCGAGCCTCGGCAGGGTCGCTGATGAAGAAACGCTGACTTTGGACTGGGATGGTCGCCACCCCGTGAACAACAGCATCATCTCTGAAGTTACATGGGTCGGCAATTCCTCCTTGATATTGAAGGAAGTCAACCGAAATGCAGATGACGGCAGCGTGGTGTTGTTCGAGTTAGACTCAGATTCCATGACCAGGGCACGGGGCAAAGTGGTCAGGAAGCTCGGGAAGAACGGCGAGCAGGGTGATAATGGGTGGATAGACCATGTTAGTCTCTTGTTGGTTTCGCTAGCTTTCAGTGCTTACTCTCTTATAGGACCAAACTATATACCCTGTCCCCACAGCATTGGCGAGTTTCGTGGGCACCAACGCATACCTGGACATCGTACCGACCCCAGAGGGATACAACCATATCGCCCTTTTCAACCCTGCCAGCTCCAGCAAACCACAATTTCTCACCACGGGGGAATGGGAAGTTACAGGCAAAATCAGTGGAGTCGATGCGAAGAAGGGCCTTGTGTAAGTCGTCTAGGCTCAGTGCATATCGTCTCTCTCAACCCGATTAATGACAGATACTTCACGGCCGCTAAACCCTCGACGGAGCGCCACATCTTCTCTGTGCCCATACCCACTCAAAGCTCGGAGAAGATAGTTGAACCCCAGGCCCTGACGGACGTCACGAAGCCAAGTTATTATTCTGCCAAGTTTTCACCTGAAGCCGGCTTTTACGTCCTGAACTACCTCGGACCGAGCACGCCATGGACTAAAGTGCTCGATAGTGATAGACCTGGTGGGTAGTTTGACCCATCTTCCTCGTGTCCCTGGGCTGCGTGTTTGACACGGATGGACATCCGGTTTGCCTTGGTTCAATGAGGTTGACGAGCGCGGCCGCTTGCTAATCCTGCCCTTGGATTCTCCATCTAATCTTGTTCATCTGACTGATTGCTTCCCCAGAATTTGATTTCGTGCTAGAGAGAAATGACATGTTGAACAATATCACAGCCGAGTATGAAGCAGCGACTATTCTTCATTCCACTTTCACGAATGACGATTACGGTGAGCCCGCGTTTCTGCTCAAGGAAGTTGAGGTCCTAATAAATTTTCATTGGCAGAATTCAATGTCAAAGAGATCCGACCGCCAAGAATGGATGACACAGGAAGAATCAAGTATCCTGTTCTTTTCAGAGTGTGCGTGTTGTGATTACAATCGCTGTCGTGTCCGTTTCTAATTACAACTCTCCTGTTCTTCCTCTTCTGTCTTCTTGGGCTGTTTTCCTGCCATTCCTGTGTTCCTTAATCATCTGGTCCCTTGGCAAATAAACTTGTCACTCATCGCAATCGTCCCATTCAACATCCGACTACCAATCTTGCGCTATCGACCCATCTCATTGGTACCTCACTTCTGGCCTGGACCTCGTCTGGACTCTACAAAACCTGTGTCTATCTCCGGATCCGGCTGTATTGGCGACCAATCCTGTTCGCCTTTACTCAATCATCCTATCACCGCCTCCTATGCCCTGACTCCTTGGATGTCCAATCGGAATCATGTGTCTTCCTTTTGCCTGATGATTGGTTCCCCTTGGACATTGGATACATTTGTGATTGGGCCTCGAACCACGGTACATTTTCTCTTGGGGAATCTTGGATGACATTAACGATTTGCTAACCAAACTTGGTGGTTCATTCCCGGCTCTAAACTTGCCTGCCATGCTGTCGATGCCAACTCACGAACTAACCCCTTGATTCACGAAATCCTTATGAACTCGATATCACTTTTGCTTTACTGAAATTTAATTAGTTACGGCGGCCCGGCGAGCCAGTTGGTCAACCAGCAATTCATTCGCGACTGGCACGAGTACGTCGCGTGTGGCCTCCAATATGTAGTCGTCGTTGTGGACGGGCGAGGTACTGGATTCAAAGGCCGCAAGCTCAGGAATCCTGTCAAGGATAACCTGGGCTTTTACGAGACTATAGATCAGATTGCAGCTGCAAGGTGGGTAAAATTGACTTTCCCTAAGCACCTCTTCCTTCCAACCATCCTTCTGTGCTTTCTTTTCTTCTTTCTTTGTCTTCCACCCTTCTTTCAGCTTGCTTCTTTGGTTCGTGGTCGTCCCGGCTCCACTGAGGGCCGTCGATGCCCCGCACCACATGCGGGTCGTCTCTCTCCATGTTCTAGAGCTTTGATATTTTCGTCTCACGCCCATTCAATCACACGTCTATCATTATATCGCCGCTGGCGGGTCGGTGATCAGTGCAGGCACAGCGCCACTCATCGCTCACCGTCTATACAGCGTACACACGACTCCTAGAGCGTGTGTATGGTTGCTAGTAGCTCACAGACCTTCTACTCGTCCCTCTGGTTTATGTCGCAGAGCTATATGGTTTCTCTGCGCCTTTCGTGATATCTTCCATTTTTCTGTTCCTGGCTTATTTTCTCTCTGCCGTCTTTCCTTCCATGCCACCTTTCTTGCTTTCCCTCCAACCTTCTTTCTTGTTGCTCCATGCACAACTATCTCCCGAGATACGAGCGTGGCCTTCTGGCCAGAGCCCAGACTGGTCCTCAGTCTGAGTTTGTTGCTTTTATCAGATGATCATCACCATGGGCTGGGACAATTTTGGCGATAAATCGTTTCCGTTTGACGACACAAGGTTCAACCCGGCATGGACCGGGTTCTGGACTCTGTGAAGGACGTTATTGTGCCTTTCTAGACCGTTTAGTGTTATTATTTTCTCTGTTTCAGGTTGTTTGAGCGTGCTTCTTTTTTGCCCCCTTTGTTCGCGCTTGCACCTTTTCTTACTCGTCGGATCTACGTGGCGATACAGGATTTCAGACCGGTTCGCTTTGCTTTGCTGGGATTCCTGATCCTTTCTCTTTATTTTTTCTAACTTTGGCTCTTTTACGGTAGGCGGATAGTTGTTTACTCCGCCTGTTTTATTTTGTGTTTATTTTTCCAAATTTCGTGTTCCGTCTTGGGCATTTCAAATCCCGCCATCTGCTCACTTCTCCCTACTCGCTGGCTTCCTACCTCGATGCCTTCCCAATATTCGTCTTAAACACCTATCTTACTCTGCCTATTTTCGCGCCTATAGGGCTTGGGCCAAGAAACCGTATGTAGACCCGAAGAGGATTGGGATTTGGGGTTGGGCAAGTCTTTTCCTTTTGCTGCTGGTTGACCACTGACCCAATTTTTTGTCCTCTAATCTCTAGTCGTATGGAGGGTTTATGAGCTCGAAAGTTGTCGAGGCAGATGCCAAAATTCACTCGCTGGCTATGGCGGTCGCAGTACGTCTTTTACCTTATTTCCCAGCCACCTATAGTCAACAAGCTTACTGACCTTCCTACTCTTTTCTCGCGTTCTACCCAATCTTCCTGCAGCCTGTAACCTCCTGGCGCCTATACGACTCCATTTACACCGAGCGGTACATGAACCTGCCCGCCCTCAATCCGGGCGGCTACGTCAACGCGTCCATCTCCAGCGTGGAAGGGTTCAAGCACGTCGACTTTTTGCTCGCGCACGGTAGCGGGGACGACAATGTCCACTACGCCAACTCGGCGCACCTGCTGGACATGTTCACCCAGCACCAGGTGCGCGGGTTCAGGTTCAGGATGTTTACGGATAGGTAAGAAAGTTCTCTTTGGCCGTTGAGCCTTTTGAGGCGGCAGCCTCTTAGCGGAGATGGACGCTGATGGTCTTTGACCTGATTTTAGCGACCACTCTATATACCGCCGCGGCGGGCAGAGAGAGATCTATGAGTACTTGACGTCGTTCCTCGTGGAGAAGTGGGGCAAAGGCCCTCGAAGGGTCTAAAGTCATCGGTCGCTCATTCTCAGCACACTGCCTTCCATCTCATCGACAACTCGCCAGAGCCTAGACAGTGTGGGGTGGATCTTAGAGTACCGCAGTCACCAGCGTCAGCACGTCGACGCCAAGTCTGTTGATTTCTTACATTGGAGTGGCGTCTGCGTTCTAGCCCTGGCACAAAAACATACACAGCATCGACGAGCGGCTAAAATGAGCATCCTTATTGGAGTAGTCGTATTTATTTACCCATCGTCCATGGCGTCGTCTGGCAGTATCCTACATACATACACAGCAGCGACCCCTAGGCCGACGTACATACTAGACTTGCTTAATTTATTCAGTGGAGCATGGCTATTGCACCTTCCTATTTCGTGCTTGTTTAACTGCGGTGTGGAGCTCCACCCCAGGCCTAGGCGCTGGAGCAAGGTGCTCTATGTACACCGTCCACGCCCCAAGTCGCGAATCGCATTTCTGTGCTCATCGGCGTCATTGGGTGCTGGGGCTTTTCGCGGGTGGGCAGAGGCGTCGGGGGGGATCTCGTAGGCTGGGCTGATGAGGCCCAATCAGATGTACGTCAGTCCCGAATAGGAAGGAGAGGTGTGAATGGATGGGCGGAGTTTTGGGTTGGGTTCAATAAAAAGCTTTGACCTCGAATTTCTCAGAACTCAAGCCGATAACGAGTGTTCAGTGTCTTCTATGCCCAAGGCTACTTCGATCAATAAACTGCGAAGAGCAGAATATCCTGGGCATTTTACTCGATTTTCAGAGTATGAGGAGCGCTGGTGGAGCATGACAACTGGCAGTCTCTGGCACTGATTGGCAGTGCACAGGGCCTAGACCGCGCAGCGGCCAATCAGAAAATAGCATATTTTATGTGCGGTCGCTTTTGGTCTAAATCCGAAGTTCGGGCGTAGTGCACACCCTAATCCCACGTTCGCGAACCAGTGGGTGTGGTTCGTCTCACTGGGAAGCTGAACTGAACTGCCAGATGAATTTATTATTTATTCGATGGCTCCCTGCTCGACGTCGTCAGCCTTGGAGCTCACCAAGATGCAAATCGATGTAGCTAGACGTCGCAGAGCTCCAACTGGACCTCGAAGTCCAGGCTTCGCACAACGATCAGCGTCGATGTGGACAGCGATGTCGTAGGGCCGTTCAAGGCTTCGAGGCGAGCCAGTGTAAGCTAGCGCAGTTAACCTTGTCGGACTTAGAGCAGTACGGCATGAGGAGGGCCAAGTTCCGTGCCATGTTGTGCATCAAAACCTTAAATTTTGGCTTTGCATTTCTTTCCCAACCTACTCTCCCCGCCATGCCCCTCGAACAGCCCTCATATTCTGTCTGAAAGTCCGCCTCTACATACCCCAGATATTCCTCGAGCCAATTGCGAATTCCAGCCCCAATCCGAGCCCCCACCGACTGTCCAGGAATATCCCATCCATTTTTTCCCGGTTTTCCGGCATTCCCATTCCGAGACCTCTCTTCCCAACCTCACCTCACTCAAAACCTGGTGGTTAACAAGCCTCACAACCATACACCACACCGGCCGATCCTCGAAACATGGCTAGGAACGAACGAATTACTGTGCATTTTCGATGGGATTTACACTGTGGAGCGGGAGCGGTGTGGAGGCGGGGCACCTTGCGGCTGGCCTAGGGCTATGGGGTACATTCAAATTCAGCGCTGGATAAGACTTCGGCATCTGCGATCCTTGCTAGTAGCTATTGTTCAGAGCCGGCTGCTAAGTTAGTACTACTGACTGCCGAAGTTTGAAGGAGGAAGCTCGAAGGTGGCGAACTGGATCCGCGATTGGTGGTG
This sequence comes from Gymnopilus dilepis, assembly GCA_002938385.1. Taxonomy (NCBI): domain Eukaryota; kingdom Fungi; phylum Basidiomycota; class Agaricomycetes; order Agaricales; family Galerinaceae; genus Gymnopilus; species Gymnopilus dilepis. Next base: position 1,242 of record NHYE01005548.1, on the reverse strand, counting down.
GGTTGGTTCGTCTGGACGGAATGCCCAGGACGGCAGACCAGACGGCAGGCCGCAGGCTCAGCAATGGCATGTATTTTCGGGCGGTGTCACTGCTGCTGGAAATAACCTGGACTCGAGGCAGGCAGACAGAGGCACAGCTCGAAGCACCTGTAGCCCGTATGTCATGATTGACTGACAGTCAATTCTCCGAACGAGCGATAAAGATTGGATTGTACTGATATGTTACATCTGCCAATGTAATTCTACGGTTGACGGATATAGGAAGACGTTTCTTGAACTTTGTCTGAGCAGTCTACGAACCTGCCTTCCGCCTTTGATTTGAGGTCAGTGACGCACACGCCCTGGCAATCTTTCACACTCAAGAGCAGAGTATCAATGTAGTTCTCGACGTCGACATCATTGACACAGCTGAGATCCTCAGCTACGTACACTTAGCACGCTACACGTAGGGTCTTTCACCGGAGTCTAGTACTCGCGAACGTCATCCTGCACTTTCTTATCGAACTAAAGCTTCCCATGACTTGCCTTGCGTCAGTGAGCTAATCACAAAGGACTAGCGCCTTTATTATTCGGCTCCCTGCTTGACGTAGGTTCTGTCAATCACAATGGCTGCCCACAAGGAATTATGAATAGGCCCTGGTCTAGTCTATGACACGAGCTATGCTCGTGGAGGATATGTTTTCGCACTTTGCAGGAATCCACATATGTTTTCTGCTATGTATGTCCTGCTATGTCCAGCCGCTGCGCCATTGCCCACTGCTGCGTAGTCAAGCTGGTTCGTCCCAAGCCAACCAAGAGCGCAGTCGCATCAAAACGATCAACAACCTCAACACCATAAATCACGGAGTTCAAAAAGCACGGTCTAGAGCCCGCCCAAGCCGGCCAAGCCCCAGTCCAGGCCTCTCCCAGCCGGGAGTAATTAACCGATATGGAACACCGCGAGGACCCATTACGCACGATGACACCGCTGGCACCGCTCGAGTCAATGGGTCTATCCCGATATGGGAATAGACCGCGAGTCTAGGCGCTCGTTGTTGTGCGAGATGAGATGAGGCGAGTCGATCGTGGTGGTGCGCTTGTGATGATGGCCCAGTGGGTGTTTGCCGGCGGTAATTCCGGTGCCTCGTCGATGGGGTGCTGGAAGTTGCGGTCAAGGATGGTTTTTGGCTTTGGGAGACACAGAGAGGATCAGCGTGGGCATGTGTGACGCGATGCGCGCGTGGGGGCGCGTAGGCGCGGTTC
>NHYE01005547.1:0-44242 GCA_002938385.1 Gymnopilus dilepis | reverse complement strand
TCATATCTAGCTTGTCTAGATCACCCTCAGAGGAATAGATTTCAACAGAACACGTTATCAATTAGAGTTAACGATCTTGATGACTCCTCGAGAGTGCAGTAATGCAGGGTTGTATGCATGCCTCGAAAGTCGTGTCAGGATCAAACGAGGGTGACTAAGGTTAAACTAAGGCATGGCCTAAGACTCGTTGACTGCCAGTCACATACTCGTAGCTAGATCGCTAGATCAGTCATCATGTATGCCTTCATCAGTAGCTGCTCACCTGGAGTAGAAAACGGCGATAAATGGAGTCGCTAGACGGACTTTGCACCACGAAAGACGCTACTGGCAAGCTATGCAAGCGCTAAAATATGTAGTAAAACTCCCGTCAACCATTGCTGAAACGACATCCTGCCAGCTCAATAATGAGCGAGTGAAGTGAAGGACAAAAAACCCCGCCCGAACGCTTTGCCTGATCAGACGCCCTCGGGCCGAGGTCGGGCTTACATCCGTCCTCTGACTGCTCCGGCTCACAAGCCGTGAGAGGTGTGACGTCGGACCTAGATCGGACGTCCTCCCAAACCCATCCTCCAGCAGCTCCCACTCGCTCTGAAATTCAATTCCCCCACGCGGCGCACACGGCAGAGTCCTATCAACAGGTCCCAGAAGCTAAAATTGCTCGAAATTGGAGGAACGAAAACAGAAGTCACAGAAACAGTCAGAAGGAACGAGTAAGCAGCGGAATGTCATCAACGGGTCGTCTACCGCCTTCCATGCCTGTCCGTCGTACTTAAAAAAACTATTTGGGCTCCTCGACACCGATGCCATCGTACTCCCCTTGCATTTGTTCTCCCACACACCGTCTTTGACCAACGCATCGACCTAGACCAACCCGACTGGAGAAGTCGTACTCTAACTCTAACGCCCCATCACGACAATCCTTGCATACCCGTTGATTTGCGCGAAGCAGCCTTGGTTGTAGAATCTAAAGATGCCGGCCCCGACGTCATCGTCGCCCTCGTCCCGCTCGCATTCCTCGCCGACGCTGCGGCCCAGTGAGCCTGAGCATGGAGAGACGTCGCCGTTACCCGAGGATCTGGAGGACGAGAGCCCGGAGGAGCGCATGAAGCAGCTGAAGGAGCACGAGGAGGAGGAGAGGGCGCAGCGCGCGCGGAGCACGTCGAGTGCGTCGTCGAGTAGTGGGGAGAAAGAGATTGTGGTTGATTGGGATGGGCCTGAAGATCGAGGAAATCCGAAAAAGTGAGTCCTTTCTCGACGTCGGGCTCAACGTCGTCCGTGTTATCCTTATGAGGAATTTTCCTTCTTCATTACAGCTGGTCATACAGGAAAAAATGGGCCGCAACGCTCGTCGTGTCCTCATTCACCTTCATCTCCCCCGTCTCCTCCTCAATGGTTGCACCAGCGACCGAGCAAATCGCACATGAGTTCGGCGTAACGAGCTCGGTGCTGATAGCTATGATGACTAGTGTCTTCGTCTTGGGCTATGGTACGTGCTTCTTCCTTCTACAACTGCCATCCGTCTACTCTATCTCGAACATGTCCTGATTAAATGCTCTAATTTTCTCAGCCGTTGGTCCATTGGTATGTTATCTCTCCCCTCCACCCTTCTAAACCCGATGACCTCATGCTATCCCGATTCTATTCTAGTTCATTGGCCCTCTGAGCGAGATATACGGTCGTTCACGGGTACTACAGCTATCCAACCTGTTCTACTTGGGTGCGCCAAGCTCTTCTCGCCTTGCTCCTACTCCACTGGCTCATACATGCGCTTTACTTCGCTTCTTTTGAATTTAGCATGGAACATTGGCTGCGGGTTCGCCCAGAACAAGTCCCAGCTTATCGCTTTTCGGGTGTTAGCTGGTCTAGGAGGAAGCGCACCGCTATCTGTGCGTTCTATTCCCTTTTCCTGCGCATATATCCAGGTTTCTGATAGTATGCGACGAATTCAGGTTGGTGGAGGTGTTCTAGGTGACGTATGGCACCCGGAAGAAAGAGGTCGCGCTATCGCTATCTATTCCCTAGCACCCCTGCTAGGACCGGTTATTGGACCAGTATGCGGTGGTTGGTGAGTATATGCGTGGATTGGAGTAAAAATTCCCGTCTTGCTAATTGGTTTGTGAATGTAGGATTGCAGAACGCTCAACATGGCGATGGGTATTCTGGTCCACGAGCATCGTCGACGTGATGGTTCAAATCTCTGGGTTATTTTTCCTCAAAGAAAGTAGGTCCTCGTCACGCATATACTCGGCTATCAATCAGTATCTCACCTCTCGCCCAACAGCATATGCCCCCTACCTCCTCGAACAACGTGCCGCCTCCATCCGCGCCGACCTCGCATCCAAAGGCTCCCGCACGACGGTGCGCACGGTGTTCGACGGCACCGACCGCACGTGGCAGCACATCTTCGCCAAGGCCATGACGCGCCCCTTTGCGCTGTTCGCCAGGGAGCCGATCATCCAGCTGCTGGGGTGCTATATGGCGTTTGTGTATGGGATATTTTATCGTGCGTTTCCTTTTCTCGTCTCTTCGAAGAAATTTTTAGGGCTGACGGTGGATGTATGCGCGCCGATATATAGTGTTCCTCACGACCATGCCCAGCATATTCACCAATGTGTACCACAACAACGCGGGCATCGGCGGCCTGCACTACATCGCGCTGGGGATCGGGCTCTCGCTGGCCTCGCAGACGAATGCGCGGTTCATGGATAAGATTTATGTCCATTTTAAGGAGAAGAATGGGGGTGTTGGGGAGCCGGAGTTTAGGCTGCGTGAGTTTTCAGTTGTTCTTTTTCTTGGAGGAATTTTTCTGATTTTTTGTGGGAACATTAGCCTCGATGATACCCGGGACGATACTCCTACCTTTCGGCTTGTTGCTGGCTGGTTGGTCGGCTGAGAATAGGTTACCGTGGATCGCTACGGATGTGGTACGTCTTTCCTTTTTCCATTCCCTTGTATCCTTTCCGACAGACGTTGACTTTGACATGTCATAATGCAGGGCATCGCATGTATAGGCGCAGGTCTCATCCTCGTCTTCCAGTCCATGCAGACATTCGTCGTTGACGCGTTCACTTTGCACGCTGCGTCTGGTACGTCTTGTCTCTGCCCGTCTCGACTCAAATCCCAACCTGACTCGCCTGACCTTCCTCTGTAGCCCTCGCAGCAGTCTCATGCCTCCGCTCCCTCGCAGGCTTCGGCTTCCCGCTCTTCGCCAACGCGATGTACAACAAGCTCGGGTACGGCAAGGGTGACACGATCTTGGCGTGTTTGGCGATTGGGCTGGGGTGTCCTGCGTATGTCTTCTGCTCTCCTTTACGTCTATCTGAAGGTTTTCTGATTTTTTTTTTTCGCGTGCAATTGCAGACCGATCTTGTTGTGGAAGTACGGCAGGAGGATACGCATGATGAGCAAATATGCTAGGAAGTCGCCTCAGCATCAGAATTCGAATCCGAACACGAGTACGAACGCTAATGGGGCACCCGTGAAAGGAGATGTCGAGAAAGGCCCGGCACCGACATCGACACCGTCTCAAGGGCAGAATGGTGTGGGTATGAATGAGAAGCAGGCCGCGTAAAATGGAGACGAAAAAGCTCGAAAAAAAGTTCAAAGTTAATTATAATTACCATGGATCTTTCTCTGGATGCACGAATTATCATGGACTTCGTGATGATATATAGAACGTTTACTTCTTTCTTCCACTTACGCCTGGCATACTCTATACTGGCATGATACATACAGTACTTACGATACGATACATACCTGACGATTCACCTAATACGAGTACTTACATCAATTCTGATGACCCACGCAAGTTCTTATTCTCATACTAGTGGTTTTATATTCGTTCTTGGATTTTTTTACTTTTCGTTAGATATCGCACATGCAATATTTTGGTCTCTTAATTAGCGTGGTTGTAGAGAGTTCTGCGTCAGCTTTGGCTGGTGTTGAAGCTTGAAACTAAAAAAGCGGTTCGTTGTAGAGTACATACGGGCTTATGAGATGAAGTCCCTTTGCTTTGTCAAAAATTTCTGCTTAGAGAATGTATAAAGTTATTGTTGCATGCGAAAATGTATGTACCAGTTTCTTCGCAGATATCTCTGCCTCGCCTTTCTACAAACTTGAACGCGACGTGCAATAGCCAGTTGCGAACCAATGAGACGCGCTGGACGTCCCTGGAATAATTTTAGACACCAGACGTCATAGCACGCGTCATGGGAGCCAAAATAGATTGGAGGTGATTGGCGGAAGTTGCCCAGGGTGACCCGTCGGCCCGATAATCTTGATCGGTTGTCCGGTCCTCGATCGACACCCGAAGGCCGGTGGTCGGATTGGACAGGGGCAAAAGAAAAAAAGTTCGCCAGAAGAGGCGAACAATGGGCTGCGAGTCAAAGTAGGTGGAAAGAGGAAGACGGAGGATCGAGAACACTTGCAATGGCTGGACGATTTCGTTTATTTTCTGATCCACCAAGATGTGCGACTACCTAGTCAAAGATTGAGACCAAACCGAAACCAAAAGAAAGAAAAGAAAAAGTAGAAAGAGCGGCATCTAAACCCGTCTTCTATGCACTACCTACTATATAATATATATCTGTCCATATGATATATGGGAAGTATTTCGATAACACGACGACAACAGGGGTGATGCGAGGGCGAAAGACCCAAACCAACATGGAACACAGCAAATGATGAGGAAAGAGACAGACGAGGAAGAACAAGAAAACCAAAAAAGCCAAACCAAGCGACCCAATCACCAAGACTTTACACCCTCGAGTCCCTAAAAGCGAAAATTTGAAGCACAATACGCTGACCCACCCAGCACCCCGAACCAGCACCGTAACAGACAGCATGATGTTGACGTACATGCACGCCGTACACATCTGATCTTGCTCCTGAGCAAGCGTCAGACGACCTTGAGGATGCAGTCAGGTCGGGTGGATGGTGGCCATCGATGCTGATGTGTTGATGCCCGGTGATTGAGGCATCGTATGAGGTCGTACGTGGTGGCAGTGGGGTTGCTTTATGTGGCTGATCAGCGTATGAGACGGTAACGACCTTGAGGTTTGGGTCGAATAGGATCTGGGTAGGTGTTGGAGGCGGTTGAGAATGGCAGCTGGATCGCCACATCGGTGAGGGGACGTACCACAGAGAAATGAAAAAAAGATTGCTTGTGGCATGGCTTACTTGTCACGAACAGTGCTCTGCTCGATAAGCCGTCCAACCTACAGAAATTTTAAGGAGTGAAGTCAGCATGCCACCCCCGAGTGAAGACGGAAGAAAACATCGAAGCCATCCGCACCTTTATTCTCCAGGTATCTGTCCATCGCCGTGAAGGCGCACCTCCTAATCTCCCTCTCTAACAGCCAGGCATCATCGCACTGCACGACCCCACAATCATGCAGCACACAAATGGCCTCGATGAACCACGTCCTTGAGCTGAACTCCGTAGACGCCTGCTCCGGGATCGCTACAGTCTTGAACATCTGCAGTAAGCTGTCATCGCCCACCACGTCATCATAGTCGCCGAGGAAGCTGACGTTCGCCAGCCGCAGGATGGCCACAACGAGGGGTGATGAAATGACGTCCTTCGACTCGACCTCAAACTTCCAGAGACCAGCGGAATCGGTGTCGACGACGTGGAACATGGTGCCTGAGGTGCCGATGGGGCGTACGGCGGGGTTGGGTAGGAAGAACGCCCAGTTCCAGGACGCAAGCTCGCCTCTGTAGCTCAGCACTGCGTACAGCAATCCTGGCTCGAGCTCCTCGCCAGTGAGCGTGTGTGGGATATCGGCGGGTGTGTCGGGGGATTCTGTCATTCCTTCCTGTCTTCTTCTCTTTACTTCTGTGTTTAGCCTTCCTTTCGCCGAGGTATTGGTGCAGGGAGGAAGAGTAAAGAGGGAAGATAGAGAGGGAAATCGAAGGAGGACCTAACTCAAGGCGATCAGGGAGAAAAAAGGGGAACAAAGTCTAAATCTAATCCCGTCGGCCATTTTCCCCAGGATTCCCATGCCCAGAATGGCAACCTCCGTCGTCGGAGCGTTGCCGGAGACTGTTCTAGTGATGTCCCGAATGCCTTTGACTGGACAATGGCCTCGTGGCATGTCAAAATTACATCACTTACAGAACGTCCGAAGGGGCGTGAGGATGAGAAGGTGCACATCAGAATTTCAATCTTTCGGACAGGTAAAACGATGGTATTAACTTAATTTTCGTGCTCGACAGGCTCTTCCGGCGATGTATTGCGACGCCGACTACTGTGGCGAACTTCTCAACCTCGACATCGCATAGTACCGCTATCAAAGCTACCGCCTCATAAATATGCCAGGAGATGCCTTAGAAAATGAAATCATGGAAATCGATGGATCTGGACTGAAGTCAGAAAGTGTCTGAACAGACATCGAAGGGAGTGCTACTTACTGTCGTATTCTTGAATGAGCCGTTACTGAACTCGCTGCTTACTGCGCGAACGTCAAACTGCCGATGTTGAGGACTGTATCATCGGACAGTGGCTCCCTGTATATGTAGACGTCGTTAGAATGGACAGTCACAGTACTTCGTCTGACAGCCTCTTACCATTTCCTAGCCATAGCGTTATCGTTCAGCCTGTGTACCGAAAATTGCTTGGCTGAGTTCATGGGAAACGTTCTAATCTCAGTATGTCCCTTGCCGATGTTAAGACTGGTAAGGTTGGACCCATTTCTCCACTTCACGACAACGGGTTGCGCGCCCTTGTGCTCGTTGGTGAACCAGACGGTGACGTGAGCCATAGTGTTGAAGTTATGAGGTTAAGGCCTGGAGGTGATTCGTCGCTGGCTGGCTTTGCTAAGTGCTCTTTCTGAGGACTTTAAAGGAGACTCAAGGGCTTTATATACAGCAGCGTATGAGAAAAGACGAACAGTACATCTCGTACTGCCATCTCCCGTTGTGGAGGACCGAAGACAGGTCGTATGTCGGGTTATTCTTGCTACAGGTATTAACCATCTAAAGTTGTCGGAGGTTCATTCATGCCTTGACAATCTGGAAATATGGTGCTATTTTGATCTATTCAGATCACTCACACTAGGTCAGTTGAGGCAATCCGTCATTCTCTTACTCATCCTTCGATGACATTTGATGAAGGACAGGAAGCAAAACGTACATCTTTAGTCTCATGAAAAGGGATCAAAGTACGCTTGAGAGGGTCGGAATCAATCCTCAACCGCACAGCTAGATCGGTAACACTGGCACGACATAGATGCTTCTATGTATAGAGGGTATCATGAGAATTTCTGAAGGTTCCTCAGAACAGCTATCTCGACTCTCGGATTGTGCCATACTAGGTCAAGCCAAGGCAACACATCAGCGTTCAGCGTCCATTCACTGTACCACTCAATCCTGCCCAGCTCCACCAATTCACTCATTGTGCAGAAGACCTTATAGTATGTAATATTGATCACGTCTTCCGCTTATCATGACCAGACGAGCGCTCTCAAGGCGCTAAACTAGCCTACATCTATTTTTGAATGAGGCACATGATGCACCCTCCGACATTTCTATTCCGATATCTCTCTGTCAGACATGGACAGGGCGGACATGTCGAGACGTATACAGTCTAATACATTCAATAGGAGCACTGACGCCATGATCGTGGAAGATATCGGCGGTAGTCGTGGTTGGCTATATCCCAATCTGTCAGATAAATATAAGCAGGAGCATCCGACAGGTGCGACGGAGGTTCTTTCTATCCGATATCGTGGCCCTATGGCAATCAAATCGAGAAGCTGATGGAATTGCCATTTTAACATTATAGGAAGCTGGAAGTGCTACAGACAGGTCGTCCAGCACAGGTCCGGGCCTGCCACCTGTTTTCGAAGGTGTCGTCAATATTTCTTCTGTCGGAAGCTTTCCGAGCCTCTTTGAACGCGCTGATGGCTTCGATATGTTGCTTTTTCTCTGAAAATCTAGTTCTCTTTTTTTCCAACAGGAAATCATCTTTCAGTGGCATGGTATTGCAGTCACGATCGCTATCATGTTCATGACAATACATTATTTTCGAATAAGCCACTCAAGCCATGCTGCTCGCGAATAGTTCTAGCTAAACTCAGAGTCGATTGCGTTAAATGGGTATTTATTCGAATGAAATATTATTTGCGTTGTCGGAATGCTTTGAGAAAAATTACAGAACAATGAGTAGTGAAATATAGTCCTGGGCCGCCAACTAGTAATAGACCAATGTCAGACGGAACGAAATGCAGTGCGCTAAGAGCTATTCACCTGCGCAGCACTTGAGGTTGATAATGAGTTACGTTACTCATGCGGCAAATTTCAGGTTCCCGATATTAATGACTGTGTCATCAGAAAGGGCTTCCCTATGAACATTCAGTTCAGAGTCAGTATGAGCCTCATCTGTTGTTTCTTTGGATTCTCTTACCATTTTCTAGCCATAGCATTGTCGCTTTTCCTGTGAATTGAAAAGTTCTTGGCCACATTCATGGGGAAAGTTTTGACTTCGGTATGGTTCTTTCCTATCGTCATACTGGAAATCGACGTCCCACTCTTCCATTTGACGACGACGGCTTGAGCACCCTTGTAGTCGTTGTTGAACCAGACAGTGACTTGACCCATTGTATTCGAGTAGTGATGAAGCGAGAGGCGAAGTGTAGACTCGAAGACTTGAACAAAGATGCTTTCTGTAATGCCAGAACGAATAGGTGAAGCTTTATATAGAGCTCGATATGAGAAAGTAACCGGAAAACATACCCAGCCGCTGCTTCTGAGCGACAGTTTGAATACAGTGGCTATTCCTCCCATAATCTTGCATCTGAAGCACCTTAACGGAGGATCTAATCGTCCGTTCTTACTGTCAATCACGAAGCTATGCCAATCACTGGACTATGACAAGGGGAGATATCTTTGACTTCCATACCGGTATCCCTATCAGCAACCAGTGAGAACGTGAAGAGAATTGGGGAACTAGGTGGACCTTCGGTGGGCAAAAGACTCCCAAGTGGTAACACAGACTCCGTGCAATGGGAAATCTGTTGCCACACAGCCATATATGTCGGCAGCGGCTGGATTGGATTCACCGCTTTCTATCTATAGGCACTCATGAGACTACGGCAGAGTTTTGGGGTACAGAATACACAGCAGGCATGCATGTCAGTCCCACGGGCTGTCTGAGGCTGCAGGCTCTGCACTAAACCGCGGTTTTGAAGCGTGACTATGGTGCAAAGTTGAAAGGCCCCTACTATGCCGGCCCGTACAAGCGCTCTTTGGCGCTAACTCACCGCAGCTATTTTTAGACACAGAGATGGACTTAGGGGCGTATTTCCTTCAACAGTGTTTGCTCAATGACTTTGAAGTCCAGCATAGTTCCGTCATCTCGTGTTACACCATACCGTCTGTAAATGTATGCTGTCCTTCCATCTAGGAAGCAACGTGTGAATCAGGCAATAGGAAAGAGCTATTAGTCTATGAACCACTTACCTCTCCTGCGGCCCTTGGCCCGACCTTGAACCGGATTTCGCCCAAATTCCCTAATCTGCCACCATCTGGAATTCCTTCTTGGCTGCTAGGTAGGTCACGAAGCTGGATTGTATCCCAACCATCATAGACACTGTCAGATTGTGTCGTCTTTTTGACATGCTGGCGGCTGTTGAGGCTGGAGAAGAAAAGAAGTCATTAATTGACTGGGCAGAGGAAGTTAGCAGACTTGCGTTGCAAGAGCGCTATTCATGTAAACTGGTCATACGAGTGAGACTCAGGATGGATATACGGAGGCTAAGCCTACGTTCGCTTATAATCCAGCTTCCGAAGAAGAAATAGAACGTCCCAGGAAGAGTTAAAAACTGAAGGGTCCTGTTATGCTGGTCATACTCGAGAGTAGGAAGAAGCCAACAACACACCAGTATCAGGATAACTGCGGCGCATACCGCTGTAAGCACTCCGCGATTAATAGCATGGATCATTAGCGTGTCAATCAGGTTGTTTGTTCTTCATTGGCTCTTGTGAGGCTAGAGCGCGAGATGGATGTGAGGTAAAGCGCCTCACGCTCTCATTCCGGATCGATGTCGACTGAGAAGGCGAAGCAATGAGACCATTATCGTCAGATCACAGACCAGAAGGCCACATGCGCTGATTATTGTCGTGGTCTGTAGACGGTATGAAGACATCAAGTTTTGATTTTATCGTTCCTTGATGCTCCCTTACCTTCGTACTCTGAAGACGCGCAAAGGTTCCGATCTGCATCCTGCATACCGGGACCGCATATGTTATCAATGCAAATAGGATGATTGGTAGGTCGGTTTAACGCACGAGTGAATAGTCTGTGCTAGAAATTTGTGATGGTTGACATTGGAGCCGAAAGCTGACTCTATATGAACTCACCTAATCCTGCAGCTACATCATTGCATGTCAATGAGCACCAGAATCATATGCATTAGCTCAACCTCACCGAAGCCAACCAAGGCGAAGAAGATCTGCAAGCAATGATGATTGTCATTCAATTTGACTTGACTGATTATGAGCTTGGTCGCTCACGATAGAAATTGGAGTAAACAGTTCTTCCCTAGCCACTGCAAGTCGAATGATCAGAGTATGCCTGCGGGATGAAGGGTCAGATGACTCACAGGTATATGTGCAGAAGGCGAAATAGCTATGATTGGATTTCTGTGAGCGCACGATTTTCTGGTCAAAGAAAAGGCTACTTACAGTTGTACGATAAGTCCCGCTGTGAACTGAATACATTGATAAACAGTGGACCCTGTATCGAATACTGCACTCACTGTTGCTGCTAGTTGAGTCTGCAGAAAATCTCCCGTTAAAAAGGTCCAGAAATGTGATTCTCCGAAGCAGCTGCTTACCGCTTCCATCCTGTATGCATCGAGATCAGAAATGAGGGATTGAGTTCGCGTCCGAAATTTTCTTACCAAGTGATAATCAACGAACGGGACGCGTCTCCGAAGTGCGTGATTAAGGTGTCATACGTGGAGGCGAAGAAAGATGACACTTGGACCGTCTCAACGATTCTTGACGGCACACAATTGGGTCTTAGCGAGGAGCTACTAGTAGATAGAGGGTTACTCACAATAGAAGAATAACCTGAATAATTTTGGTTCAGCTCAACGCCGATCATGAGCGTTCAACATACCATAATCTTGATCCCTCTAGGGTCTTTCGGATACCAGTGGAAGTAGAGCCACGTTTGGAGAACTCCACAGCCATACAGCCTGGAGTGAATTGCCATCATGTCGAGGCCAACGTGGAACTTTGAGCATTCACATTGTCTGGAAGAAAGACGAGATAAGCCACACGCCCCATGTAGTCTCGAGTCCGCTTCCCATAATCAAAGTCGGGATGCGTCCGAGGCATTCAGGGTGGGTTTATATAGTTGGCAAGTACTTGTTAACAGGCTGGAGACGTGTTGGCGACCCTGAATTGTCGAAACAAACGTTGCGCTAACCAAGAATTAGCATTCGATTCTATGAGCGCTCTGGAATTGACTTGCATTGAATTTCGGTTGCAATGCCGGGTGACGACGACAGGGTCGAGCTGATAATACCGGCGGAGACGATACATTTAATTGAAACTCTGGTAAAATTTGTTAGCGAGTCTTCCAGAGATGCAAGAACAGTTTGCACGCCACATACCCGGACGAACACGAAGCTTTTGGCACAGTAGCATTGCGTGTTTATAATGCAACTGCGAGGATTTCAAAGCTCAGGAAGATGAGCGCCCTCTGGGAATGCAATCGTCAACGTTACGCGACGTCAACATCAAACCGAACTTTGAAAGATTCGGAGTACGGCCTCCTCCGGAGTCAGCTGCGGCAGTATTCCGCAACTGCGCATTCTCGCTGAGTGGTCTAGAGTGTGCAAGTTGACGTCCCTCTATGAACATGTTAGAGAAGGTTTAGTGCCGCTGAATCAACGCCGTTCAAATGTATGAATGCTCACCAAGCTTCCGAAGGCTTTGAGTGGAGTTCTACCATCGCTTCTCCCCTCTAATGTCGGTTCCCTCAGGGATTTATGAAAGATAAGGCGTTTAAAGATCGAAAAGGCTCATACCTATAGCATTCAGCGCTCAACGATGACCTTGATGTTGACGTCAAAGCCGCCATTCCTTTTTGGATTCGAAATTCGGCTGAAGACCAGGCACTGCCTTATATAAGTCAAGCTTCCCTTCTCTTTTATCTCCTACTCGCCTTGCGCCGTTTCCTCCAACTTTGACGCCTTGAGCTTGCGCTTTTGCGTCTCTCGACACTCCTTAGCATCACGACACTCTTTGACTGCTGCGACCAACTTGAGCTGCGACGGTGTCATTTTTCTCAAAAATGATGACGTCACGTGTCATAACACGCTCCTTTTTGAAATCGTTACTCACACTCCTTTTGTTGAACGATTTTTTCATTCATGTCGCCGCATTGCCCACCTCCACATCCTCCACCCCGACATCCTCGACGGCGAGCATATCAGAAATCAGTCCAACCGGAGAGATGACACCCTCGATCCTAAAATCGCCCTTCAAGATATTCTCAGGTTCTAGCAAATCACCGTCATCAAGCAGGGCCAACGCCAGCCCAATGGCGATTACGAAGCCTTTCTGGATGGAAAGGATCAAGCATCAAGGCATTGCTCCGTTTCACGACGATTCTGAAGGGTACAAGGTATTCAGAAATGTGAAGGTGAGTTTGAGGCTGTCACGTCATCAGTCTGTGCCCTCTCACTGACCAAAAGACATGTCAATTAGGATTATGGTGCCTTCGGGGATGGCATACACGACGATACGGACGCAATCAAGTACGTACTCCACTTAATTTTCTGAAATGATAATGAAAGCCAGCGTCAGCCTTGCAATCACCTCAGGAAGTCGGTGCGGAGGTGGCACATGCTCATCCTCAACGTAAATCACCTTCCATGAATGGCCGTCATTTTGCTCAGGAAATCTTTCCCCAGCGTGTCTCCTGCTATCGTATACTTCCCTCAAGGGTAATCCCATATCATATCTCGTGTTCATCTTATCCTATAGCTCGTCTTTTTGCCCAGAACATATGTCATCTCCAAGCCGATCGTGGCGTACTACTACACTCAACTCATAGGCGATGCCGGGAATCCTCCAACCCTCCTTGCTGCTTCTAGCTTTGACGGAATGGCTGTGATTGGTGCGACCCCATGTACTCCTGTATTATCCAAGCTTGAGTGACTAACTGCGTCATTCGACAGATGCGAACCCGTATATCCCGGGTGGGGGCGGCGCTCAGTATTATGGAGCCACGAATAACTTGTGAGTTTGCCTTGAGCACAATGTTATGCTTGACTTCATTGCCAGTCTAGCTTTCGGTCCATAAGAAACTTCATCATCGACGTCAGACAGTGAGCTTATGGTTTTTTACTATGACTTCGAGCGAACTTAACCTTTGATGTAGGGTTCCGGCCACCAAGTCACAAGGAACCGGTATCCACTGGCAAGTCGCCCAAGCTACTTCTCTCATAAACCTCGTCTTCGAAATGTCGACTGCACCAAACACCGCACATCAAGGTAAGCTACCGGACCATTTGCATTGAACGTCGGTTGAGCATTTTCAACTCAACAGGTATTTGGATGGAAAATGGAAGGTATGAATGTGATAACTCGGTCTGAGTACGACATTGTACGACATTGAGTTTTGGATTGCAGTGGAGGGTTTATGGGTGACCTGGTTTTCAACGGAGGTACCTTGAAGTCCAATATAAGTCCCTGAACTCAACTCAAAGTTCTTGTTATGCAGGCAAATTTGGCATCTGGGGCGGAAACCAACAGTGCGTCAGCTATTGTTATTCATAGCGGGAGGTTCTTACTAGTTGTCGACAACTGTAGGTTCACCGTGAGGAATATCACTGTCAACAATGCCCAGACTGGGGTTTATAGTCTATGGAATTGGGGTATGTCACCTGAATCTTCTCTTTTTCCGTGTTGTGCTGAATATTGTACGAAGGATGGACTTATCAGGACGTCAAGTTTAATAATTGCCAGGTGGAAACGAAATTACTCGGAGTTACCTCCCGTGTTCATCCTTTCTGCCTAGGTTGGCTTCGACATTCAGACTGGCGGCCTTACCGTCGAAACACAGGTATTGATATTCCTTGCTTGAAGTAAAACTAGTGATGACACGTACCTAAATTTGTTCAGACGACGGGTGCCCAAGCCATCATCGATGTAGTCGTCACCGACACGCCTATATTCATCCGCACATCCCAGCCTTCCAACGGCAGCCTCGCGGGCTCCTTGGTCGTCAATAACGCCAAGCTCATCAATGTTCCCACTGCGGTCTGCGTCCTCAATGGATCCGTCGTCCTCCCTGGCACGACACCTTTCATTCCTGTCAAGATTATCGAGACGTGGGCTCAAGGCAATGTCTACGGAGGGTCCGATCCCCAAGGAAGATTCGTACAAGGCTACTTGCCACCGCCATCTAGGCCTATCTCGCTCCTGAATGACGAGGGAAGGATTGTCAGTCGAGGGCATCCTCAGTATGAAGATTGTGACGTGGACGACTTCGTCAGTGCGAGAGATTATGGAGCCAAGGGTGATGGCGAGACGGATGATACTGAAGTTCTGCAAGCCCTATTTGATGAGGTTGGTTTGTTGGCTGCTGCTTCCTTGTCGCGATCTGAAAGCTCACTTTGCTTTCTTCCAGTACTCTTCGTCAAAAATCATTTTCCTCGACGCCGGCTTCTACATCGTCACATCAACTTTGACCATACCCTCCGGTACACGTCTCGTTGGTGAAGCTTGGTCTACCCTTGCTGGCAAAGGACCCGCGTTCCGGGATCAAAATGACCCACAGGTTGTGTTCAAGATCGGCGAGAGAGGAGACAGTGCAGACCAGAATACGGAAATCACGGACGTGGTGTTCACTACTGTCGGTCCTGCTGGTGGTGCGATTGTGGTTGAGTGGAATGCCAGAGAGCCGGACGGGGTGAAAGGTGGGGCTGGCATGTGGGATTCGCATATTAGGTGAGCTTGACTTTGTTCGTTGGCGTTGAACGTCGCTAATCGAAATTTCTAGGCTTGCTGGCGGTAAGAAACTGCTCTTCAGAATCGGCGTGGCTTCGCAGCATAGGCTGACTCTGGTCCTCTTCGACTAGCGGATGGTACGAATCTTGACGGATCGACCTGCCCGAAAGATGGCTCAGCTGGCTACGATGATTGCTTTGCTGCTTTCTTGAGCCTGCACATAACACGAGACGCGACCGGGTACTTCGAGGTAAGTCACTGTGACTGCACAAGCCATTTACCTGCTCAAATGCGACGATATCATAGGGTACCTGGGTTTGGCTGGCAGATCACGACTTGGACCTTGCTGGAGAGGCACAAATCACGGCCTATGCTGGTCGTGGTATCCTATCCGAATCTCAAGGGCCCGTCTGGATGATCGGAACAGCTTGTAAGCATTTTCCTCCTAACGCATGAAACCTTAATACTGACTATCTTGGAAAGCCGAACACCATGTGATTTACCAGTACAACCTGGTTGAGGCGAAGAATCATTATATGGGGTTGATTCAGACGGAAAGTGTATGTGAATTCTTCCGATACATAGCATTTGTGCTCATGTGCGCGTTTACGGTCATTGTAGCCCTACTTCCAGCCTACACCAGCTGTGCCGACCCCCTTCAGTCTGAGCCCGACCTATAAAGATCCGGCTCCGTATGACTCTAACGCATCTTCGTGGGCGCTCATCATCAGAAATTCTGACAATATCCTAATATTCGGTATGTTGAGTGATAACCACATGCATGAGATATTCAAATTGGCTTTCTTCATAGGTGCCGGGTTGTACAGCTTCTTTGTGGTAAGCATAATCTCATGTGCCCCTCTGCTTGAGAAATTCCGTGCTGATCGTCGTCCTATCTCTGCAGAGCTACAATCAGGACTGCGTTAGTACAAGGAACTGCCAGGCTGAGATTGCCGACGTTGACTCGTCTTCGTCCAACGTTAATATTTTCAGCCTTTCTACTGTGGCTTCCACCTACCAGTTGAGCGTTGACGGGACAGGGGTCATTGATCAGAAAGATAACATCGATGGGTTTGCTTCGACTGTTACAGCTTGGAGATCGAGACAATAGGTATTCAGGAGGGGCACTTAAAAGCTATCATTCATGTTCTCCTGAATTCCTATTACACCGCTTGATTACATCTTTCTCATTGAAACTATGTGCCGAGATAATTGGCGGGCGCTTCTAGCATCGAGCTCCCGCAGAAGAAAATGCCGCATAGCAAAAGTGCAGTAACATAAAGATAGCCAACAATCATGAGGATGTATGAGTAGATTAAGACACCGTTGAGCAGCAGTATACCAGAGGCAGCAGCTAAGCTGGCCAATCCTTTGACGGGGAAGGTTTCAAAGTGGGGGGATGACAACATGTCGGAATAAATAATGACAGGCGCCCAAAGCAGGATGAGGAGGATGAGAATGTTGATGAGATAGAGGTGGATAGATATATGGATTGTGTAATTGATGATTGTGCGGACTGTAAATCATACAGGTCCAGACAGCTACGGTCAACAATGTGATGAATATTGACAACAACCCCTACGTACCAACACGAAGTGAACTGCCTGATAGGACCGACCTAGGCCATCTCTGAGCAGGATTCCATCTGCTGGGTTGGTGTGGATTCAGCAGAGCCCGAGCTATCTGTTTCAACGCAAGCACTAATGCGAAGACCCCAAGCTCCAGTCCTGCCAGCCAAAATTCTGCCATCACGATCTTGCCAAGGCGGTGATAGATACCGAAGCAGAAGTCAACAAGGGGTCGAAGTCGAGGATAGTCAGAACCATGGTATGAACTAAAGGAGTTGCCGGTGTACTTCGGGGTAGGTTCGCCTAAGGTGTCGTGCCAGATACGGAGTAGAGAATAGATACACTTGGCTGACCATGCCGAGGAAAGCAGCGTAGGAGCGGTATATGTGAAGCCTAAATTCGATTATTAATATTAGGTCCTCATTGCCCATGGTAAAATCTGTCTGAGAAGTACCCGATTTCAAAGCTTTGGAACGGTCTATGACAAAGAAGGACGGCCAAATATCATGAGTATTATACTCGTACAAACCCAGGCAGTACAATCTACAGGTGAGATGGGCACGTCAGCGTCGGTATGATATTTGATGCATATAGTCACTTACATTGTCCCAATTGGCACAGCCTGCGCCCAGTCGATCCACGTCATTGCAGCCGACGCACCGACATACCCAAGAGAAGCTTTCCCCATGCCAAAAGACAGTGCAACACAGCACACCAGGATTCGGTAAAAGGTTATTGGGGGGTGACTGGAATGTGGGCTTGGAATGGTCGATCGTTCTCTGGAGGAATAATGCGGGCGTGGAAGGGAAAGAATTTCAAAAAACTGCCACAAGAATTCCATGCAATCTCGTTGGAACAACCAAGAAAGATACCTTGGGATTGGCTTGTGGTCAGAGTCATAGCAACCGAGCCCAAACATTCTATAGGAATCGAATGAAACTTTGCTTGCAGTGATAGAATCAAATACTCACAAGAGAACGACGACAGTCCCAACCACCCATTCGAGAGTAGTAGAAAGAAATAATTTCCCTTGCTTGGCCGAAACTGCTTTAGTCGTACATAAGGCGATGGGCAAAACCAATGTCAAGAGTCTGTAAAGCGATAACTTGGGATGCCAACGAAGGCGGTGTTCGCGTTGTGGACCATACATGGCATGTCTGAAATGTGTCGGTGTGCCTGTTGCTTGAGAGATGTGGAGAGTACTTGGTATGCTACGATCTTCGAATCGTGAAGACATCAGTGTTGCACTCAAAATGCGAAAAGCCTCGCGAAGGCTCGAACTGCATAGCCCGCAAGGGACCCAAACGGGAACATGTCCAAAACATGCATCAATTGCCTGGCTCAAGGTTAACTTGCAGGATGGTGATGAAGCCGATTCTTAGCTGTTAAAAAAAACTAGAGATTTAGATAAACATGTTTACATGCCTACTTCCCCTAGCATTAGCATCGTTCGTTGGATCGGGGAAGAAGGTGAAAGTTAGGTTGAGGTTGGGTACAGTCCGATTGTGTGACGCGTGATGATCCGAGTCATGGTAATGTGACAGCACGCGCTGCGCCGCGATGATTGCAGCAAAATTTATGTCTCAGAAGTCATCGATTTATCCTTTGTCGTTGCCCCATTGTCCTCGCCTTGTCCCTAGCCCTACCTATGTCTTTGGAAACCTCCTGTTGTCAAGCGCATAAGCGCAAGAGGACGGAGGAATCTCAGAGTATGGCCTCCACCCCTGTGATTCGCCGCAGCGAAAGAATCTGGTTCGACGACGGAAACATCGTTTTGCAGGCAGAAGCTACACAATTTCGGATCCATAAGTCTCTCATGTCTCGGCAATCAAGTGTGTTTAGAGATATGTTGGATGTTCCTCAGCCTGAAGGCGAGGCGACCGTGGACGGCTGTGAAGTCGTTTGTGTCACAGACACCGCGGAGGACTGGACAAACGTCTTTATAATATTATATGATGGGGTGAAGTAAGTTTTATCGACAACCTTTGCCTTGCTGGTATGCCATTGAAACTGACGCTGAAGATGTGGTATCATACAGGGTATATCGGCCTTCGTCCCCCTTTTCTCTCCCTGTGCTCCAGTCCATGCTTCGTCTTGGGAAAAAATACGGGATAGATCATTTATGGGATTCTGCCAAAGAGCGACTGGCAGTAGAACTTCCGACGACCCTGGAATGTTGGGACAAAGCTTACGACGATAAGGACAAAAAAGCGAAGACTCACGTGTATCACGCCTTTGACTTCGTAAACGTCCTCTTCGATGTAGGGATCAAGTCCTTGCTTCCTGCGGCATACCTCGCATGCATTGAAAGCCATAGTTTGGTTCGTCTCAAAATTTCCAGAGTTTTTGATTGTTAACCCAGTGATCAGCACGAAGTTTTCAGGGGGGCAGAGAGGGATGACGGCTCCATTGCCCATCTCCCCTTCGAGGCCCAAGCTGCATTGGCCATCGGAAGAAACAAATTGTGCTGCGAAGTTCCGGTAGATTGGTTGAAGGAACCTGACGATGCAAGGCTCTGCCCGGGAGATTGTTATGATGCTCGATTCCAATTACTGCGAGTCCTGGTCCGGGTCTGGCCTCGCTTGGAGGTAATTTCGCCTCAAGGTTGCTCGGTTTTCTACGAAACTTTCAAATCTCCCCTTTGCATCTTCTGTAAGGAGATCGTCCGCAAGAAAATTGAAGCAAGTCGCCGAAAGCTCTGGAATGAACTCCCAGGATACTTCGACTTACCGAGTTGGGAGGAGCTGAGGAAGGATCGTTATTAAATGTGTCGCCCTTTCACTTCCTCTCATACCATTGTCACGAATTTTGACTTTACGCTCACATCCCCTTTTAATTGAGATGCCTATTCCGAGACGACGGAGAAATGACTCGTCCGACGATATCATCCCCATCTCTCTCCCGAAATTATAGGAACCGGGTCATTGCAGAGTTGGGAAAGTTACATATATAGTCATGACTTAGTATGTATCGCCTGCATCGCGATTATGGGAATTCACTTGCTTGTTTCCAACCAACATGTAGTCACCCCTATTTACATCGTAGTAACCAATATGGATATCATATAGTAGGCCTGACGTTTCCCTAGGAGATCCGCATGGCAGGCGTACAGCCCTGTACTAGGGTGTCGCATCTTTAAGGCCCGAGTAGTTTAAGCTTATTAGACAAGATCCCACCCTTCCTTGGACGCTCATCCCTCCGTAATGCCCATTCGTTTTAAGGTCTCGAACAACAAAGCGAAGCCTGTCGTTTTTCCCCCCAAGGACGCCAAAATTCTGACTCCTGCAGACCTCCTCAATGGTGTATGGGGGACAAGAGATAAGGGAAACGTGTGCGCAGAGCTTCTTCAGTCATCAGTCAGCCCGTCCAAGATAGGGTCCATCCAAGGACAACGTAATGGTTTTGTGGACACCGTTGTGCAGGCATATAACCAACATCATCATCTCTCCATAAGGTAACGAGTTTCGGCATTCTTTTCTCTTCCGCCATCCTTTGGCAATGCTGACGAAGCACTCACAGGCCCGATGATGTCTGGATGGCAATACTCTCTCAGTTCAATTTCTAGTAGGTCAAATACAGAAACCCCAAATTTGACTGGGCCGATCTGACCTGGCACCAAGTGTCAACGCCCATGCAGAAGAGCTCCGATCCCATTTCGTCGCTCATGAGGGTAAGACGGAAGTTAGGGTTTATGGCATTGGGACGAGGTACACAGTCAACTTCGGTCTCTTGGCAAATCGGCTTGCGGATGAAATCCAAAAACGCGTATGTTGGCAAGGCTTTTGGGCTGTTCGACAAACATATTCTAATCCTTCAACAGGTCGTCGATCCCGAGCTTCAGGCTTGGATATTACCTGATTTCTCCACCACGACCCACAACGACACAGTGATCTGCTCAGTTCTCATGATGGCCACACTAAATGCGTAAGGTGACATTGATGCCGCATCTCTATTGACGATTTACGGTTTTTGGATATAGATACTTTACACGTAAGATAATCCTGAGGTGCGGTATTCCATGGATTACTCTTGAAGGAGAGAAAGAAGACTGGGAGAAAATACTGGCTCGGCTGGACAAGCTGGATGCTTTTGGTGAAGAACCCGCTAAATGGGCTTCACTTCTTCGCCCTGTCCTGGCACGCTTCGTGTCGGCTTTCGATGGAGAGCCTGACATAAATTTTTGGAATTCCATATGCCACTATCATCCAGGAGGCTCAGGTCCGTCCTATATTTCAGGCTGGGTCACGGCCTTCTGCGTTTGGACGAACAAAGGCAAATGGATCGGACCACCCCTAACAACGCCTCCTGAACCGGTCTCATACTACTTGGGCACTGGCATGAAGACAATAGAGCCTCTTACCATAGACAACGCCCAGTACGGCACTGTCGAAACTTCGGACATTCCAGTTGGGTTTTGCGAAGTTGACATCAAATTAGATGACAACTTCCAAGTCTTCGATTGCAAGATGGTTGCTGGGCATCTGGCAAGTGTCGTCGAAGGCAGGTACAGAAATGCAATCCGACCGTCTCCGGAATGGTTCATGTTCATCAAAGGATGATGGTCTTGCAAAGGCGCAGACCAATGGAATGGTGTGCCTTCCTGCTTCCTGCAGAGTCCTTGGTGGCATCTGAGACGATTGAATGTGACCAAGAACATGAAGACCCGACGTCGCCTCATTTGAGTTTCATAACGCTGTCCTGCGGGAAGGTGAAATGAATCTATTATAGTATGCTGCACGACTTCCTAGGGTAGAAGCGTAAGCACGACGAGGTATAATATTACAACAGGACCCTAATATAATGGTCGTCGTTACAACATGCACGACTAATTTGTGAACAGTATGCGGTATATGCGGATATAGAATGGGGCACGAGCTCGTTCGGCGCGATACTAAAGCATAATTAGCGTTTGGTGGAATCGTTTAACAAGATGCACACGTACTTCACGCATTTCTTCAACAGTCAACCAACTCTTGCGTCCAGTCTGATCAACCAAATGAAATCAGAAAAATGACAACAACGCGTGGAAAACATGAACGAACGTCAAGGTCTATTTCATGAGCGCGCTGAGGCAACGTTCTCTTCCAAAGATATGCTACAACCCAAAATAGAATCATCACTGGAGCAGCGAGGTATAATTCTACATCGAATGAAGGATGTCAGCCAATAATCATCAGAGGCAAGGCGTCAACGTACCGAAAAAGTTTTCAGCGACGACTGCAGGGTCTGGATCCATACCACCTATGGGCCAGATTGCCTAGAGGTCAAAATATAAGTAGTGAGCAAAACAAAATGCATATCGTTATCCTCACAATATAGAATTGGGCAATCAAAACGAGCGTGACCAGGATGACACCAAACCAAGAACCCCAGACTCCTCCTAACGCTTGGAAAGGAAGTTCTTCAACCGAGTGTCCCTGGACCTTCCAAGCTCGACGGAAACGAATGCTAGCAAGAATGATGAGGTCCATTCAGGTTTCGTTGGGGTAAAACCTACTGGCAAAGGCATATTGATAGCCATGTAAAGAGGGTGGACAGAGAAGAAAGACCAAGTAGCCAAGTGACTAGACCCGGCAATTAGCTGGAGCTGATAACAGCAGAAGAAAGGCGTAGACGTACAAACGACGTCACCAGCTGCCGCTACGTTGACGTAAGCGATAGGTCCCCAGAGCAAAATGAAGACAAGGGCCCAGAGAGGTCGACCGGCCTTGTCGACTATGTTGAGAGTCAGCGATGGGTCAAACAAGAACTCGAAACCACCTACCATATGTGAAGAACTTAGGGGCATACCCTGTCTCTGCGAGGGCAACCATGGTTCTGGACGTGGCGTATACGCTCGACATGCCAATTGACATCACAGAAACACAGATCGTTACATTGACTAAGTCTGAATAAAAAATAAGTTGGTGATTATTCCAGTCAACAATCTTCCTCAAAGAAAGGCGACTAACGGCTTAATCCGTGGAGTTTGGCATTATCCAGGGCGATGACGAAAGGCGACGCGTTCGATCCACTGCCTCCTAGGAGACGAGGCTCGTCCCAAGGAATGAGAAGCCCAATTATTGTCAGCGTAGTGATGTAAATGACAGTCTGCAAACCATAATTTAGCGACAACATAGACCAGATAAAATCAGACATACAATACGCCAGAAGGTACCCTTGATGGCA
Source organism: Gymnopilus dilepis (assembly GCA_002938385.1). Taxonomy (NCBI): domain Eukaryota; kingdom Fungi; phylum Basidiomycota; class Agaricomycetes; order Agaricales; family Galerinaceae; genus Gymnopilus; species Gymnopilus dilepis. The sequence goes on along the minus strand of NHYE01005547.1, from coordinate 21,539 downwards.
GACGGCATGGTCTTGCGCGGGTTTGGAGTCTCGCTTGCGGCGAGTCCAACAATCTCAGTACCAGCTATATTGAAATTCAGTAACGCCATCGTTCGTTGACAATAAGGCGACGAACCGAAAGAGAAAGCCGCGGTTACGAAAACAGTACAAAGACCCTTAAAGCCGTTGGCGAACGCGCCAGGATTTTGCCAGAAGGTTCCTCCAATATAATGGTCGTACAGGCTGCCCTTTGGACCTCCACCTGCGACGCAGATGCTAATTTGAACGCTCAGAGGGTGGACAAAGAAGATCATAATCAAATACTTACACTCCTATGAAGACGAACATCACAGCGATGAGGAGTTTGAGGCATGATGACCAGAACTCTCCTTCCGCGAAGCCGATGGTTCCGAAGACAGAAAGGATAACTAATCGAGCTATTGAGCACGAGGATAGAAAGCGCAGTCAAAACACTCACTGATGATGACCCAGAATATCGTAATCCATGCCGCAACTGGCAAGATATCCTCTCCCCAATATTGTACAGTAGTTACAGCGACAGTAAGTTCCAGAGGCAAGGTGACGGCCCATTGAAGGGCATAGTTCCATCCCATAGACATCGCAAAGCCGGGATCTAAGAATCGATTGGCGAGGGTATAGAATCCTCCTGAAACCGGGTATAGAATGCACATTTCACCGAGCGCCTTCAAAAAATTAGCGAATCGTATGGACGTTCCAAAGAAAAATGAGTCACCTGAGTGATGTTGATCAACATGACTCCAATGAGAAGCCAAGCGATGAGGACACCAGCAGGACCTCCTTGGCGAAGGGCGAGGCCGGAGCCAACGAAGAGACCAGTGCCAATGCTCCCACCTTTCCAATCGTGAAATTAGTTTGACTACACCTTCAAGAGAGAGAACCACTGGCTCACCAACGGCGATCATTTTCAAGTGCCTTGGCTTCATCTGCTGCTGCAGCAGGGGCTCATCTGCGTGCAAGAGCTCGGCGTTGGTCACATTATGTTCACCAGCGATGACATGCCCTCTAAATACGGGGGAAAGAATCAGAAAAGATCTTACACAAAGTCTGAAAAAAAAACTTACCCAGTGGTTCCCGGTGCACGCTTAAAACTCTCCAAGCTCAGGCCGATGCGTGTCCAAACGCTCTCCTTGGAGGGATCATAGAATTCGACCTTGTCGACGCGGGAGACGCTGTCGCTGGAGATCTCGACAGCGTCCTTTTCGCGCTTGGGTTCCATCGAGGGAAGGGGAAGGAGGGGAAGAGTTGAGTGGTGGAAGGAAGAAAGAATGTAAAATCAAATGGTATATTTAAAGTTCGCTCCGCTCGATCGTGATATTATTATCTCGATCGAAATTTCATAGCGCTCCTTCGGATGATAAGCCGCGATAAGGATGAACGCTGGAGGTCATACGTTCAAACTCAATGGCTCCCAAAAGGTGGTTGACGCCAGAATCTGGAGATATTGAAATATTTCGTCTCCTGAACTGCAGCATTGGCGCCCTATGAAGGTTGCGGATCTCATAGGGAGATGTACCTGCTGGCTAGCAACCGCGTGGCGTTTGGGGCAACGGGACGCCTCTGGAATTCGGATTCAAGACAGGGGCTTTTGCATTGTGCCGTCTATCCAGAAGTTGCGCCCTCGAAGGCTAACCCGATACAGCTGTACGCTAAGGACGAATGCCGAGCGCTGAGCGCTCGACTTTTGAACGTTGAATGAGCTGTCAGATTCTCAGCCCATATTTTGTCTGCCAGACTGCCACTCTAGATCTGATCCAAGCCTGCCGTCGGTAAGAGGAAGAACTATAGGCCGCTCCGTGTTTTTCTAGCGTTTTTGACCGGGCTTCCCCAGCGAGGACGTTCTTATACGACACTAATCGCACTGAAAAAGGTTCTATGAACCTAGAGCAAGGCAATGCAGACAAGACGTGCAATAGAAATGTGGCATAGGGGCGCGGTATGGTAGCAAAATCTTTGTATCCTGGTGGATCCTGAAAAAATTAAGCAGCCGTCGGGAAAAATCGTTATAGAAGTTCCAATGACTTGATTGAGGCATACCAGTATTACAACGACACTGTTTTCATTTGAACGTGTTGAAATAACAAAGTAGCACCAACCTAGCCGGCCATAGCCTGTCGTTCTTCGAAGTGGTTGAAGTGGCAGCTTGAAGGGCGATCTGTTTGGTGCTGTTGCTAGGAACAAACAGTCTATATTTAGAGTAACGGATCACCGATCGCTGGCGGCCGAGATGAGCCTCCGGAAGTCCGTCCCCGCAAAATCGGGTTCGACAGGTACTTATGTACCTTTCTTTCCTTGTCATCGGTATGTATGTAGCGTCGAAGTTGACATCGAAATTGAGGAGCAAGGCTGCATGCCAAGAACAAAAGGCCTTGAAAAACATGCCACACGCCGTATATAATAACAATCTACTAGAAGCGATGATATATCCGACTAATTTTCGTTACTGCACAAATCAATCAGGGATAAATGCCTGCAGACATCGCTGGTACATAGTGAGACGGGAAGGAGAATAATTAGATACTAGGAGGTACAACAAGACTTGAAACGCCTGTTATGCAATAATATAATCCAGTCAGGGGAACCGTCCAGACTCCAGAGGTGACTTTTGAATAATAGGAACACTTTTTGTGGTACAACAGTGTCCGAGTCGGCTCTTCAACAAGACGAAACGAAACATTAACGTGGTGGTATATCGGAAAGAGATATGGGGAGTGAATAGAGCAGACTTGATGAAAAACGAGGAAAATAAATGACAGATGTTGATTGTCAATGCTATAATCTTGTTCAATGAAGAAAAAATCAGCGGCGAGGCATAGGTCGGCAAGCTGGGGATGCTCACCAAGAAATATTCAGCGATAGCCCGCTCATACGTTCAGAGCATCCTCTCTACCACCCTTCATCGCAGCCCAGAATCCAGATCTGTAGCAAACCTTCCTTCCCCGTACCCACCACCTCCGCTGTTCACGTTCTGCGCAAACTCGCCGCGAGAAGGGCTGTTCGGGTTACTATTGTTGACGTATGCACTGATATAATCGTAGTGATCGTCTTCTCCGTCAGCCAGGGTACTCAAGGGCCTGCCTGCCTGAGCCTGCGCTGGTATTGGAGCAGCTATGGGTGCAGGAGCGGGCACGGATGTCTCGCTGGCATTGGTGTCACGTCTGGGGTAAGGCGAGCTCGGGAGTGTCTTCTTCGTAGGGTCTCCGCCGGGAATAGTATCGGAGCTGGCATTCCTCGGTCTCTTGAAGGCTGCTGCAGATATTGTTCTCGCACCAGGCTGAGGTGAAATGCTCTTGAGGTTAAGAGAAGAGTTTGAGGCATTCCATGCTGACGTGGCACCCAACTGTCTTGGAGTAGGATACTCCGGCGGTGTCCTGTAAGGAGTCCCAGGAGACGCATCTGCAGCAGCGGCAGCTTTGAGAGCTTGTAGTCGTCCCCCTCCCTGTTCAGCGGGTGATGGTGACCGTTCAGGTATATTCAATGCTGGCGCCTGAACCTTGGGGGAATCACCCGCCTGAAACCGAGGCGGAAGTGTGTTGTGGATGGGAGATCCTGGGCTTTGAGATCTTGCAGCTGCCTGAAACCGAGGCGGAATAGGATTCTCCAGAGCCTGCTGTTGCTGGAGAGCCTGGAACCTCGGCGGAAGAGAGGAGGTGGAGGACATGGGTATCGGAGCCTGGATCTGCGGATCATAGGAAGGCTGGGTATAGGTCTGCGCTGGAGAGCCATACGGGCTTGGGTTGTATGATCCTTGCTGGTATGACTGAGCAGGACTGTTGGTATTGGTATTATAGGGCGATCCGTACGAAGCGGGCTGAGGCGAGTTCGGGTTCAGCTCAGCATACGGATGGGGAGATACCGAGCGATTGGCGAAAGGTGCGGAGGGTGGTGGAAGAGGAGAGAGATCGCGTCCATTTCTCGCCTGCTCGTTATACCCAGTAGCACCACCAATGTGACCAGGAGGTAGCCGACCGCGTTCGACAGGGGACATAGGTTGCTCATTCTGTGCTCGCTGTCCAGCATCCACGGGGCTGATGGGCGAGGTGAGCTTGAGTGCTTCCAGTTCCTTTGTCACTTCTCGAGCAGCAGCTGCGTTGAGAGACCTTTCGTCTTCTTCTGGCTCGTAAACAGGCGGAGGTACTCGGCGTGACCTGTCATTGCTGCCTGAGACGCTATTGGTGGGGGAGATGCGCTCAGGGGCCTTGTTCGCTTCGGCGAGTTCTGCAGGAGAGCGCACTGTCTGGTCAGTCCATAGTCTCGAAGAGAAAAATCAAGAAACGGACCTTGAACTTGCTGTTTCTCAGCCTCCCTGTCAGGCGGCGGAGACTCAGTCAATCGACCCCTGTCATTATCCATTGCCTCTTTTTCCCGTCTTTCCTTCTCCAAGGACTCTCTCTTCTCCATTTCCTCGTCAACATCCTCTACTTCGCCAAAATGAACATGCCTGCTGACCCTGTGTTGCTCATCCTCTGGTGGCGAAGGTCCTAGGAATTGAGATTGAGACGGAGGCTGTGGTAAGAATTGGGAGTCTCCGTTCCTATTGACAGGATGCGCCTCTTGTGTCTGGTCATCATCTTCATCCATGCTGCCCATGGTCATATAGGCCAGCAGGGCGTCATCGTTACTCGATAACCTTTGAATATTGCCCCTGCCGGTAGGAGGTTGAAGAGCCGCCTCCCTAGTCGCGTTGGAACTTGACCAGGGATTTGACATATCGGGCAGAGCAGCTCCGGGAGGCGGGGGTGGTGGCTGGCCACCAGCATTCCTACTAGCACCCCAAGGCGTCATCCTATGCCTATCTGTGCCCTCAGTAGCACCTCCCGTCTCCTGCGACATCCTGTCATCCAAGGCCTCAGCGATGGACGCTGAGAATGACTGGTCTTGTTCATGTCTGGGCGGATCTGAGAGATTGTAGCCGCCCGAAGAACCAGGAGCGCGTTGTTTTACTGGGAAGGTGGCAAACCTGCCGCCAGAGGTGTTAGATGTGTCGATGGGACCCTCGGAGCGAGAATTGATATTGACACCGAAATCATCGACTGTTTGCGGGGGCAGTCCGGGGAGCTGCGGTGCCCTGCTCTGAGATTGAGAGAAAGTAGGGGGCGGCAGCTGAGGAGCTTGCGACTGCTGCGGAGATAGAGGTCGATTGAGAAAGGAGCTTCCATTCGTGGGAGGAGCCGCTGAATTTGGGGCATCAAACGATTTACCAACTGAAGAGTAGTCTGTATCGACTGGCGGCAAAAATGGTTGAGGTTTAGAATCGCTGGAGGACCATGGCCCAGAGCTAAGGCTGGACCCAAGGTTTAGGGTGCTCTGGCTTTCACCTGGTGCTGAGAATTGGAAGGCAGGCTGTGGCCCAGGCGGAAGTGCATCTTGAGGGATCGATGGCAGCGATGGCTGATCGTGCACGTCTGGCAGGGTGCCATCATAATGACGGCGGTCACGGAATCCTACTGTTGGGACAGTTGAAAGGGCAACGTCGTTGATAGCCCGGTAGGTCTCAGCTACAAGCTGTTCAGTCTTGCTGTGCCCGTAGTAAAGTGTACGTGGAAGGCCGGGTTGTGTCATTTCTTCTGAGATTTCCTGTGGTGCGAGATACATCAGCAAGGCAGATAACTGAGATCCTGGCACACGACATACAGATATGATCCTCTTTCCATAATCTGCGACGATCTGCAACAGTTTAGCAAGCCTGTTGAGGTGGAGAGGATTGGCCATACCTGTCCCTTCTCACAACATTCCTGTAAACCGCCAAACTTAAGGCCCATGAACATCCTGGTTGCGGTACGCTTGAAATCGCCTAATGCTGCTTCTTCGAGCATGATGTCGGAGTCCATCGTCCGTATCTCATCTCTGAGACGATTCAAGGTCTCCGTCTGTAGCTGCAGGTTCTTGTGCTCTGGGCTCATCTTGCTGAGTTTCTTTTCGGCATCTTCAGCCTTGCGATGGACATTGCGTCGCCGACGTTTGAGATCATCCAAGGATTCCTCTCTAGTACGGATGGCTTTGAGGTGTTCACGCATAACGTGTCCATGAGATGCATATTGAGAAAGTGCAGTTGAGAAGTGGTTGAGGATAGTAGTTGAGGCGCTGAGAATATCCTTTGGGAATTATAGCTCAATTCAGGCTCGATTGAGTAACGCCAAGGGAAACTTACGCCGAGGTCGTCTCCTTCATTCAGGCCCCATGTCCTTAAAGCCTCAGAGGCTTTTGAATAGTCAACGCTCAGCTTCTGCAACCTTTAGAGGGTCAACATTCATACTCCACCCACATAACGACAATACGCACGATATTAACACCGCCTTCTCAGCGGTAATGAGGTCCTGCAGGGGCCTTAAATCCGAGTTCCCGCCCAAGGATGGCAGGGTAGAATTGTGGGCGATCTTCGTCGCCGCTGTCCTGAACATTGTGGTTGCAGTGGAAGAATGTGCGCAGTGGCTGTTTGTCCGAGCTTTCGGAGATGACGCAGCGTACAGCCTAACTTAGGAGCCTGCTCCGTCGAGGTGCGAGAATAAGAGAAGAGAACTCCTGGAAAGTCAAGGCCTTCTTCAACGTCGTCGCCGACAGCGGACACGCTGGCAATTGATAGATCCGTCACTGCTGATCGCTTATTTTGACGTCGACACAGCGTCATATATATTTTCTCCGGTTTCTAGGATAACTTTATGGAAACCACATGGCCAGAGACTAGGACAACATCGCCTTTCGGCTTGTGCTCTACAAAATGTGTGCAAGTTTAAAGTTGTAACCTTTGTTCTGAGGGCTGACATTATCACGCCCTTTCTCGGAATGCTGAAGCTCTCACAGGCGGCAGTAAGTAATATTTGAGCGACAGGCATCAGTCATCTAGGCTACCCGAAGACGGACGACCATCAACGGAGAGCGCTCTCCTTGTCCAAGTAGATCCACTGACCGAACATGACAAGATATGGAGCTGCCATCTCTACTCGTATTTCAACCTCGCCAGCGAGCAGTCGTTACAAAGCCATCGACAATCCTACAAGAGCTGGCCAGCCAATAAATACTAATCGAAATTTCACTTTTTCTATATCAATGTAGTTCCTTCCCTCGCCAAGTGACCTGCGCCTCCTGTGTCGTCCAAGACTGAACAAACCGCGCAAGCTCCGTGAATTCGAGCCTTGCGCACTGGACGTAGGGAGAACACGAGAAATGACGGTGCTCGTGACGGTCGTCGTCGAGACGCTTTGGGCAGAGACCGAGGCTGATGCGGAGGTCGATGCAGAGCTGGTAGACGAGCGTGAAGTTGACGACGATCTGGGCCGCACGGTGAATGGCGAGGGGTTGATGGCAAAGTCAGAGGTGTAGATAGTCATGGCGGGTTCGGAAACAATGAAGCGGAGAATGCTTGATTGTAATGTGAGAGGCAGAACGGGGAAATGAAGAAAGGCGAGACGAACTAGGTATGATAGTTTTTAGGAATGTTGGTCGGCATGTATACTGTTGTCTTCAAGGCGAGTGCGGGAAGGTCGCGCGCCAGCGTCGCCAAGTACGTCTGATATTTTAAATGAGAAAGCACGAAGGCAAGCAGCATTGGGCGATGTCGTACTCACAGTGTTTCCAGCGTACAGATCAATTCGAACCCCGTGAGTGTCGTTCAGCAGCGGCCTGCGCCCATCCTCCAACCAGGTAATCTCGGCAGGGGCTCCAGCAGTATAGACAGTGCTCGAGACAGGTTTGGTCGGGAATATGGCCGTGAGGGAAGGCGAGAATAAGGCAAAAAGTTGCAAGAGAAGCACAAGCCACATGAGCGGGGTTGATGAGGTCGGGCGGGTTTAATCCAGGTCAGAGGTTTCCAAGTCGAAGCCAGGAGGAAGAGAAGAAAGTTTAACAAGAAGCACGCCTTGGGCGAAATTCAGGGGATCGCCAGATAAAGGGAGGAAATCTTCGAACAGAAGTCGTCCTTGTTGAGAGCAGAAATACAAGCAGAATAGAACGTCAAACCAGGTTTTCAGTTTCCAAACGATCAGAGGGCAGTGTCGAGGAGAGGGGACCTAAGTTTCAAGACCGTCTAGAGAACAGTAGGGCCTTTCAGCAGCACAAAAAATCAGAGGATAAGCAACAGGAGCGGGTCTCGCAGAGACAGAGATGCGACGCCAGACTTGAGCTGAGATGCGGAAAAATCCAACCGCTGAAAGCAACTTGAGTGGCGAGTCGAGAGTGGCTGCTATTACGTAACTTGCTCTGCTGTTTACCTCTGCTTGCTTGCGGCTTTAGGCCTGCCACTGGCGGCATCTGGCGGCAGCAGAAACGCTCCCGTGACACTGACTCGTCCATGGGGTCTCCATGAGGCGAGCACCTTGCAAAGTTTGTTCTCTTTCTTCATAACTCGTGCTCAGACAACGTTGTCCGCTCACTGTGGAACTACATCAGTAAACTGAACGACGACGGTACGTACTCGGGGCTTCCAATATGCTCATCTTTCGCTGTTCATGACTGGTCATCAGATTGAATCTTCGTGTCGCGCCCAGTTACTGACAGTCATCCCAATCTCGTATAAACTAAACACAGCAAGGTGATTTTGGCTTTTTATATCTGGAGGAAACACTCTTTGTACTAATGAAATTGACTTAGACATCTGTGACTGACATGAACGCTCAAAACGCGGTAATAGAAGATTCGCGTAAAGGACAGAAAAATCAAGGAGGAGGAAACAATGCTGCCGACAATGGAGAACACAACTGGATTCGAAATGAAGAACTCTCCCTCATCCTCGGTCTTCCCGCAGAAGTCACTCGTTTCATCTTAGTCTATGCCTCCCGCGCAGAGCCGCAGGCAGAACTCAAGTTATCCAGCGTCTGCCGTAGTTGGCGCTTCCTGGCTTTTGCAACCCCCGAGCTGTGGTCCAGGATTTCTATCGTCTTTTCCGATGTGACTCAGATCGCCGAAATGTTCTATCGCCGTCGTTTTCTTGATTATCTGGAGCGGTCTGGAGTTCGGCCTTTAGACATTCGTTTTGAAATTCGTACCCTACGGTGGTCGAATAGACTCGCTCCAATGATTGCAGATTTTTTGAAGATTGCAACAACTCACTCTCTCCGCTGGAGGAAGCTTTCCCTGCAAGCTATACCGCCGAGGCCACCCTTGGGCTTGCACTGGGATGATGCGAGCCTCATAACAATGCTGCGACGAGTCTCCGCGCCCAACCTCAAGTTCTTGGAAGTGGTCTTACCCAGGCCCTATCACCTCGACGATGATGACGCAGATTTCCAACCTTCGTTTCTGCGTCAGGTGCGGATGGATCCCCTATCGTTCATGCGCTGCGAACTACCTCTTACCAACATAACAACCCTTCAACTTGAAAATCACTTTGGCATTCTGCCACAGATGCCCTTTCAACTGCTTCTAGATTTACTGAATTTAACGTCATCTCTTGTCAACTTCGTCACTGGTAGCGGGGTTTTCGAGAAAATTCCGAAGTCATACGTGCTTTCAACTTCAATACATCGAACATCCGCGACGAAGTTGAAAAATTTCTTCTGTGCAGACCAGAATATTGTGAAAAGGCTATGGCTTCTGGTTGATGCACCCTGTCTAGAGCTTCTTATTTACCGAGGAATACGGCTCGACGTCGATTTTCTTGGTGGTTCATCAGATGGAGAGACAGATTCGAATGCCTTCCCGTGCCTGAAAACTTTGGCGATCATCGATTGTTCATTCAATAAATCTGTGGAAGACATGCTCCCCTTTGCTAACGCGACAGGAGGAATCATTCACTTACACATCTTTAAGTGCAGAACTTACGACTACGTAAAGCCAAGTATCTTCGTTCCAAGTTTTACTCGGAACAATTTCACAGTCAGACTTTGGCCAGAGCTGCAGACATTCGCATGCTCACTGTCAGAGTCTGCTGAGATGACGACGGAGAACTATCATACATATCTCAAGGAGATGAAGTTACGCTCAAAGGCATTGCCGACGCGGTGCAGATTACGACTTTGTCGTGCGGATGCAGATCAGTGGGCCGCGGTGGATCCCCAGTCATGGAAAGCACTGGTAAAGGGACGTCATTATGAGGAACTGGCTGTCGAACCGCGAAGAATTCTGGAGGACGGTCTTGGATGCTTCCCCTGGCCACTGCCTAGCTTTGAAGAACTTTTGAATTATTCGTAAGCCCGACTAGTAGGCCTCTGCAGATAAAAAATGCCTCCCGTCCGAGTCCTGCGTGATCTAATAAGTACTGTTGTGTAGAAAATAGGCCCAGAGAAAGCAGAACCTTGCATAGTTCTAGAACGAGCGACTGGAGCATCTCATGCAGGTCTACTTGTAACTAAAAATTGTTGGTCAATCCTGCTGGGAGGCGAAATTAATTTTTATTCCTGCCTCCCGAGTCCAGCCTCCAAGCCTGTACTACGTAAGCAAACAGATTGCCTTTGAACCACGATTGGCAAACATTACGTTGACCACCTATCTCCATCACTCGACTATCTCTCGCTGTTTCTGCCCAGCTTACTCATACTCAGAGGAGGCATCGATTTGGACTGAGGACCCTTGTTCCTAGACATTCGCTACTAAAATGAGCGCTCAAGAAAGGCTTGATAACTTGCTTGAGAAGCAGAAAGACCAAGAAGACGAACGTGAAATCCTACTCAAGGAGCTCGAAGAACTCAAGCTCACGATTGCAAGACTTGATGAAAGTATTGCTGCCACGAAACAAGAATACACCAGGATCTATAACGAGGAGCTCTCCCCAGTCCACAGTCTTCCCGCCGAGATCACGCATATCATCTTCAGCAATGCCTCGAGTGTAAGATCTGGGGTAGAAATCAAGCTATCACAGGTCTGCCGGACTTGGCGCTCATTGGCCCTAGCCTCCCCCGACCTCTGGTCCAGGATAATCATCACCTTCTCCGACGCGACGCAAATGGGGGAAGAGTCCCATTACCGCCGTTTCCTTGCTTATTTGGCACGATCCCAAGATTGGCCTTTAAACATTCGCTTTGATATCCATCCCTTGCAGTGGTCGAAGAAGCTCGCGCCGATGCTGATGAGGTTCCTGAATGTGGCTGTAAGTCACTCTTTACGCTGGCGCAGGCTTTCCATGGAGATGATACCCCCGAGGTCGCCGTTCGCAGTTGACTGGGACCAAAGAAATCTGTTGCAAATACTTGAAGGGGTCCTTGCACCCAACCTCGAATTCTTCGAAGCCGTGTTGCCAAGCTCCTTCCATTTTTTCCCCGATCGCAACCTCAAAAATTTCCGGACCTTCTTTGGCGGTACCATTTGGAGACTGAGGCTTGTGAGGATGGACTCCATAACATTCATGCAATCTACACCGCCTCTCAGCAATATAACAACACTTCAACTTGAAAATTGTGTAATGAACAGCGGACAAATAGATTTTGGAAAATTCCTGGATCTTCTGGACTCGACCTCATCTTCTCTCGTCAACCTCGTCATTGGCAGCGGCGTCTTCGATACAATGTATGTGAAGCCGGTTTCGGTCCACCGAGCATCTGCTGCGAAGTTGAAACGCCTCTTCTGCGCAGACCAAAGCGTCGCTGAGAACCTGTGGCTCATGGTTGATGCGCCTAGTTTGGAGCTGCTCATTTTCCGAGGAGTGTGGTTTGACCCCTTCGTCGAGTTTTTCGAGACTTCCTCAGATGGACGGTCATATGCAAATGTTTTGCCGTCGTTGAAGACTTTGGGACTCATTGACTGCGTATTTGATTCGCCATTAGGTGATAACCCTGCCCTCCCCTTGGCTCACGCGACAGAGGGGATAATCTATCTACACATCTATGGTGGCACCATTGCCGCATCCACAGAACGATCAGAACGATTTTTAGTTCCGAAGTTGGGTCAGAACAATTTAGCGACCATGTTTTGGCCAAACCTCCAGAGGTTCGCTTGCTCATTGTCAGAAGTTGGTGAAGTGACGGCAGAGGATTACCAGGCATTCCTTCATCAGGTTCAGTTGCGCACAAAAATCTTGAAGGCGCCCACCATATTACAGCTCTGTCGTGGGGATGCGGACCAATGGGCCATGATACATCCAGAATCATGGGATGCGCTTGTGTCAGAGGGCCATTTTGAGGAGTTGGCCGTCGAACCAAGAAAAATCCGCAACAACCCTCTGTGCTGCTTCCCCTGGCCGGTGCCCAGCTATAGGGAGCTTTGGAAGGATCCATAAGGCCTGGATGTACATAAATCTCCAGGCTGTCAAGGCCTATTATCCGTCAAAACTGTCTGCTATGGTTGCAAAGTCATCAGATATACATCTTCGCTCAACAATGCTTCGCCTGCTCTAGCCACATTGCTGTTGCAAAAGCCCGCCAGAAAGGAGAGTAGGTGCGCACTCGTCACAGCCCGTAGGACACAGGGCGGGACATGGTCATTCCACAAGGTTCAAGATGTAGGGGGATAGCGTGTTCAATGCAAGAGCAAAGGACATGAAATAGTAGTACTATACAATGAGATCCGAAACACTGAAATCATTCGTCATGAACAAAGAACAGGAAAAGTTCATAAACGACGCACTTAAGACAGCCCCAGGAGCCCGAAACACAGGAATGAAAGAATTCCATAACCTTTTCTACACCGCTGGTGACCCCCACCACCAGCGCAGCACTTTAGAAATGATCCAGAAGGCGAGGAAGACGGCAACGATTAACATTGCAATACGCCATGGCTTAAGGCTACCTGTCCCTATTCCGAATGCCTGGCCAGCCCTGCGGGACGTCTGCAGTAAAGAGTTGCCGAACGCGGAGAATCGGTCGCCCTGGGTGATTGTGCAGTGAGTCTTCCACCCACTAGAGGAACATATTCCGCACGAACCGTCTCATCTAGCATGAGATTCTGCGCTTCGACATCCTGCTGTATGTCTGTGGTGATCTAAAGCAGAGTATATTTGTTTCAATACATGATGTGTTTGATAGAAATGAGAAACTCACCCCACGCAAGGTGCGGATTTTCGAGTGTAATTCGTCCAGCCGCTGGTCATTCTGTGCTTCATATACGTCTTCGACGCGGCCTCTTGACATTGACATAGTTTATTAGGGTATATGCAGTATATGTAATAAAGGAAAGGTTGGGATGAAAATGCTGGAGTCGGCAACGATGGCGACGGCGTTGCTTTGCAATGTGCATTGTTCGTCAAGGCGTAATGCGTGACGAGTTACGTATCACGCGCCCATGTGATCATTGTCACTAAGGCCTGACCGACGTTGGGAGTCAAAAGTCTGCAACGACCTCTGCCTCCTCTCCCAATGTTACCTACAGTCTGAGTGCGGAACATAATGCATAATGGCTTACCTTCTTGTATTTTTTACCCCATGCACATTTGATAGCGTCTCCAAGTTTTTCCGTCAATTTATCCAGCGGCTTCCAGCCAGACCGGTATCGCGCCGACTCATCGATGGAGCGACTACATTGCATGTCGCTCAAGAGGAACGATCTCGGTGATTTTAACAGTACGCTGTCCTTCCAGTTTCGCTCGCGTGGCCTCATATCTCGGCCGACCTTGTCAGAAGTGGACCGACTCGACGATGGGTATGTACGAATTCGAAGGCGTCATTCTATCGAGAATATGTATTTCAAGTTGGGCCTTCTGTCCATTAGCTTTGAGAGCATCTGGTCGTAATCCCTCGTGACTCAACGTTGGTTACTACACGGGTGCGATTGTCTGCCTCACGCAAAAACAGCAAGCCAGTTGCACCTTCGTGCCGCGGACCATTCTAGCTGCAAATTTTAGAAATGCCGTTTTCGTGTGCACCGAAACCTGGCGTGTAAGGCATGTCTACTAGGCTTTCATTGGTTTTAAGCATAATATCTCACGGATTTTTATTTCTTAGAGCCCTGCCGGATGAGACCCGAATCATGTTTATAGCTTTGCTATCTTGCCTCTCACGTCCCCATTTGGTGGTTTCCATTTGGGAAGCGATGAGACTCCGTCGTGACCATGCACACGTCCACGCGTCGAAATAACTTCTTGCGTCGTAAATAGACTCGCCTTCTCTCTATTCGTGTGGCTCAAGCTATGTCCTCGACCCGCCGTCTGAAATTTGGATCGTACCACCATACAGGTCCTCGGGAGATTTCAACAAGCGCCATCGATAACCCAACTGAACGAGGTTAGATCATTCCATACTGTGCTCGGATATTTCTGCTCTCGACAATACGCGTTGACTTCTCTATCTTTTTCACCATTCAGACGCATGAGTGCTCGTCACAGCAGAGACGCATCGCGAACCCAGGTGACCACGTTCCTCGTCGTCATCTGCTTCTCCTCACGTCGGTCGTACGGTCTTGGGGTCAGGTCAGGTAAATGAGCAATGTCACCTGTGATTCCGCTGCGCTTCACTCCTCCGTCTGGGACAATCGGACGCATTGCATCCTGAAGAATTCTGGTCTATAAAAGCCACCCCAATGAAGGTTCACCGGAAGACATCGCCCAAGATGCTCGTATCCTTTGCATTACTTCGGACGATTGTCGTCTTCGCATTTGCTGGCATCGTTGCTGGCCTGGGCACCTCATGTTCTTCACCTTTGGGTGCTGGAACTGCGGCACCTGGTGATCCCTTCTGGATGCAAACCATCAAGCATCAGGGAAAAGCACCCTTGAACCCCAGCGCGAGCTCTTACACGGTTTTTCGAAACGTAAAGGTCTGTGAAGGTTTCTTCGCCATCTACTACACGTTGTCATTGTACAATTTTAGGATTTTGGTGCCGTCGGCGATGGTGTCCATGACGATACAGCAGCCATTAAGTGAGCGGTCTAATCTCTTGCGCTCCTTGTAGGGATTAACAAACGTCGTAGCAATGCAATCTCCTCTGGCAATCGATGTGGTGGAGGGTCTTGCCCTTCTTCGAGGTGAATTGGCCTTTCTTCCGTTGCTTTTGGAGTATACTGATTGCTACGTCACTGCCAGTGTGTCTCCCGCCGTCGTCTTCTTTCCCAGCGGGTGCGTCTATTTTCGTTCACTTCTCGCAGGTCTGGCTGACGTCGTATATGACATAGAAAATACCTCGTCTCCTCCCCAATCGTGGCCTACTACTACACTCAATTGATCGGCGATGCGAAGAATCCTCCCACTCTCCTTGCCTCGGCCTCTTTTGCCGGAATGGCTGTCATCGGTAAGTCCTGAGTCTTGCAATATACATGCAGATATTTATACTCTTTTCTCACTCAAGATGCGGACCCTTACATCCCCAATGGGGGCGGTGCGCAATGGTACACAAACCAGAACAACTTGTACGCCTTATCACCCAATAGCCTAATTTTACGATTGTCAACCTCTACGCATTGACAGTTTCCGCTCAGTCCGAAACTTCGTCATTGACGTGCGACAGTAAGCAAACTTCCCTGATTTGGCAACTAGTATCAGATCCTCATTTTTGCCTCAGAGTCCCTGCTACGAACAATCAAGGAACTGGCATCCATTGGCAGGTCGCTCAAGCGACCTCTCTCATGAACATTGTCTTCTTCATGTCGACGGCATCCAACACAGCACATCAAGGTACGCGTTGATGCTTCAACTAGATTTCTCCGTGTTCTGACATGTTCGCAAAGGTATCTGGATGGAGAATGGAAGGTGACCATCGTTTGCAGTAGCTTTTGTTTCTGTATCTCATGAGCTTGTGACGCAGTGGTGGTTTCATGGGTGATCTAGTGTTCAATGGAGGCAAATTCGGAATCTGGGGCGGCAATCAACAGTAAGTGTGGTGGGTTCCTCTTCAATAGGCCTCATCTGAAGCGCTTGTAGATTTACCGTCAGAAATGTGACGGTCAACAATGCACAAACTGGTATCTATAGTTCATGGAATTGGGGTACGTACACTCTCAGACTGCCTTTGTCAGATTGACCTTACGCTTTGTTCACTTGATAGGATGGACATACCAAGGAGTCACTTTCAACAATTGCCAGGTACGATATCTGCTTCCCCTGTTTGGAACTTTATTTACTGGGCGCTTAGGTCGGCTTCGACATTACATCCGGAGGTCTCTCAAACGCCGATCAGGCAAGTCGCCACATATCCGGGCAAATTAGACCGTAAACTCACAGAATGACGTTCCACCCAGACCACCGGCGCCTTGGCTATCATTGACGGTGTGGCGACGAATACCCCGATTTTCCTGAGGTCTTCTCAGCCAAGCAACGGCCATCTCGCTGGTTCACTCGTTCTCAACAATGTCAAGTTAAACAACGTCCCTGTCGCTGTTGGCGTTGTTGGCGGAGCTGTCGTCCTCAACGGAGGTACCACAACGATTGCATCATGGGGACAAGGCAACGTCTTCCATGGTACCAATCCATCTGCTACCTTCACTCAGGGAAACATCGCGAATCCCAGCAAGCCTTCAAGTCTTCTTGACAGCGCCGGTAGGATTGTCAGCAGGACGCATCCTCAATACGCCAACTATGCCACCAGCCAATTTGTTAGCGTCAAAGATCATGGCGCTAAAGGTGACGGTGTTACTGATGACACTGCCGCTCTTACGAGCATCTTCCAGCAGGTCCGTATTATACCAGATCATTTGATTCTCGAAGTGAACTCAAATTGTTTTTAGTTCTCCGGTTGCAAGATCATTTTCTTCGATGCAGGAATTTACGTTGTCACCAACACCATCACTATTCCTGCTGGAACTCAGATGGTCGGCGAAGGTTGGACAGTCCTGGCCGCCAAGGGCTCGAACTTCAACAACGCCAACAGCCCACGTGCCGCCTTCAGGATTGGCGACACAGGATCGCAAGGCATCATGGAAATTACCGACTTTGTCTTCACCACAATTGGGCCAGGTAGTTATCGCTGCTCGATCATCAGAACCTTATCCTAATATCCTTTCTTTACAACAGCTGCCGGCGCGATCCTTGTAGAATGGAACGTTAAGCAGCCTGCTAACACTCCTGCTGGCGCTGGAATGTGGGACAGTCATATCCGGTATGTATCGTTCAACATTTTTGAATCAGCCTGTCCTCTAATATTTTGTACGAAAGTGTCGGTGGTGCTGCTGGCACGAACCTTCAGAGCGGTAACTGCCCTTCGAGCGGCTCTGGCGGAACTGCCGCATGCTCCGGGTCTTACCTGGATCTTCACCTCACCTCTCAATCAACGGCGTACCTCGAGGTAGGCATCACAGAACCAGAGGCTTCTTCAAGTTACTGACATCTCATCACCAGGGTACTTGGGTCTGGACTGCCGATCACGACATGGATAACAACGGCCAAGGTCAGATCAACGTCTATACCGGCCGTGGTATCCTTTCAGAGTCGCAAGGCCCGGTATGGATGATTGGAACAGGTAAATGTTTTTGTTCACTATTCTTGTATTTGAGCTGACATATTTTGTTTCGTAGCATGTATGACCCTTCAAATTTTTGAGTATTCTTACCTGAACTGACAACTTCATTAGCTGAGCATCACGTCCTGTACCAATATAACATCGTCAACGCCGCGAATCATTACATGGGTCTTATTCAGACTGAGACGGTATTTATCCTTTCCCATTTCTTTCTTTTTCCGACTCCGGCTGACGGTGTCGTCTTGTCTTCAGCCCTATTATCAGCCCAACCCTGCTCCACCATCCCCCTTCGCCATCAACTCCAGCCTGAACGATCCTACGCCCTTCTCCGGTACACCTTCTGCCTGGGCACTCAACATCAAGAATTCCAAGAACATCCTTGTCTTCGGAGCCGGTCTATACAGCTTCTTCGACGTACATCCTTATTTTCTTCTGAGTCTCGTGTGATACTGACACCCTGTGCAGAGTTATAGCCAGAACTGCCTCACCCCCGAGAACTGCCAGTCTCAGATTGTCAACGTCGACACCGCTTCGTCTGGCGTGAACATCTTCAGTCTTTCCACTGTCGGCGTTACGAACCAGATCAGTGTCAACGGACAGGGTATCGTGAATCAAGCTGGTAACGTCGATGGGTTCGCTTCGACAGTCACCAGCTGGAGCCAGTCGTAAGCTATGGGTACGAATTTTATATTTAAAAAAGGGAATCAGATACTAGAAGTACTTCTGAAGAAGCTGAATATTAAAATGATCTGTAAAGTCTTTTTATGATAATACACGACCTCATTGTTGAGAAAAGCCCAGTCACATCGATATAAAACTTTTCTTGAGAAGCTTTACATTTCCTTCCAACCGATCGTTACTCAAGTGTTAATGATGGCTTCCAAGTCATTGAGTGCGCCTTCCGGGTTGTCCCACATTACCTGAAGAGATGATGATCAGTTCGACCTCTCAAGACGGTTGGTCAACACTCACGAAGTGATTAGCGCCTTTGATGACTTTAAAGTGGACAAGCAGCTTCTCCGTGGCAGCACTTTTGACCTTGTCCTCGAGGAACCATCCGGTGTAGATTATATTCCAAGTACTAGCGTCGCCATAAAAATGAGTAAATTTGGAACCAGCCCATGCTTCCCTGACAGAGGCGTCAAAGAGAGCTTTGCCCCACAGCTTCGACAGGACGTTGTGGTTGTGCACCTGAAGAATGGATGTGTCGCTTTTCTCCCCAGCAGTGAGGTCTGCAAGTGCAAAGAGCTCCTCGCCGAGGGTCTCACTTGTCGGAGGGGGTTCTTTTTCTGGAGTACGGTAGTTGAGCTGCGATGGGTCGTGCGAGGCGAGGTTGCCGTGTTTCCAGTAGCTTGCGACCTTGATAAGTACATAGTTAATTGTGCTGCTCTGAAGGGTGACAACGGCGCTCACCCAAATGCCAAATTTTGCGAGACATTCCTCTGGGGATAGCTCGGCGTCATAGAGTGGGATGTAGCCTCCAGGCGGGAGGGGCAGACCCAGCGATTCTGATGGCGGATCTGATGGAAGTCTTTAGAGCATGCCATTTCGACGCCTGGGTAGCACAAAGACGTACCCCACAGTATAACATGCTTGACTGAGGTGGTAAGACTTTTCTTAACATCCGTCGGCAAAACATCGACAGAAGCCAGGAGCGAGACCAAGAAGACATTCCCCAACGACCACGCCACGATGGCTATATCTCTCGGGAGGTTAAGCTGCTTGATCAAGGCGTCGATGAGACAAGCAAGGTCTACGCCCAAATTGGCTAATAAATTTGCCCTCTCCTCGTCGCTGCCAGACCGCAGTGTGTCTCGCTCAGCCTGACCGAGAGGAGTCGAACCTGGGTATTCACGGCGGTTTATGGCTATGATGCGGATGTTACGCGATGCAGCGAGAGGGAGGAGACGTTTGAACGTCGCTGTAGACAAATTGCGAGGTCACCAACCAAGAAGCGGTTTTTGGTACAAAATACGAAGCGCGTACCACCGTGGAACGTGTGTCCATGAATCATGATCACCGTCTTGTAATTCGGCACGTCTGGAGCCCCATTGTCGAGGTAAAAGTATTGCAGATCTTCCCTGACTGCGATGGTTGGCATTGTAGTTGGCTGCAGCTGGCTATCTCGTGGAAGGAGTCATCAACCTTCAACCTCAGCAAGGCCAAGGCCACGGGAGCCACTGCCCTCCGAGGGACGAATCGAAGAGTCGTGCTTGGGAATCTGAAATCCGAGTCTGTGATGTCAGAGGAACGCAGAATTATTAATCAAGTCGGGCATTCCAATTGAGAAATCGGCGACCGCCAGTTCTTTGAAGGCGGGTGCCCCGCATATGAATTGGCGGCTTTTACTTTTCTCCTGATGATCCAGCAATAGAGTAACCTTGATAGTTAACGAATGGTATGCAGTTGAGTAATTATAAGAGGACGAGGTTCAAAGCTGGGCTACTTTTAGCTCTGTGAGGCTCAGCTCGAAATATTGCAATAACACCACATTGTGAATTGCTGGACATCGAAGGAGGATTAACGAATGGATCCCTACTCTGTCGTCTGTTTGTGCCCAAAGCTTAGAGTTCAAATGTGCGAGTGTGCGTCCAGCCCCCACAGCCTCAAAGAAATGCACAATTACCCTCCTCGACACCACAAATCCCCAGCGAATAATACCACCCTATTTCAGTGCAGATATCCGCCTCCACCTCCACCCAATCCCATCCCAAAACGAGCCCAAGAACCTAGACGTTGGGAGGAATGCCGTAATTCTATTTTTAACCAGGCATCGCAACGACGCCAAATCTTTGTATCTTCACAACCACATCTTCTGTTCCTTCGTTGTCGGTATCGATTAGGGGTTAAATCACCTCGTTGTGGTGCGCTCAGCGTACAAGACCGAGGAGCCAGAGGTTCGATTCCTCTTACCGACATTTTTTACTCTTGTAACAAACGGTCTAATGACTGCACAGTTCCCTTCGTCCATTCGTCATCGGCGCGCGAGCCCAACACGGTTCTCGGGGAGTCGGCGCTTACTGAATCACTTCAGCTGCAGAAGTACACTGTGTAGCCGCCAGCCTGCACGACTCTATTCCGCGACCACGAAATTTTGGGACGACAGCTATATGTAAAAGTTTGGGCTGGTTAACTATGCCTGTGGGGAATTGCGGATTGCGGATTCTGAGTTTGAAATATTCCGCAAATAATATTATGTAATGCAATGATGTAATGGCTCTGTGCATGCAGCTTCACTGTGCTCGGTTTCCTACTAGTAGCATCCTCGCTTTCTCAACTCGAGAACCTTTCTAAAATCAAGTTCTTGAGTATCTACACTGTGCAAATGGTACTGAAAAAAAAATTGTACTTGAAATTCAAATTTATCCAGTGTTCTGAAAGCCGAGAGTTGACTGGGAAGTCATGAAGCTTCATTTGCGCTGCTGATGCACGGAGGCGCGTCTAGGACACGCAGTCCGAAGCCTCTCGCGTAGTGTTGTCCCCGAAGTGAGGTGAAGCGAAGCGAAGTGAAACTTCGACTGACTTCGTTGACAACGAAGTGGGTCGAAGTGCACTTCGCGAAGTGACCCGAAGTCGGCCGTTACCGCCATCAACTTTCTTGGCCAATAAGATTGCAGATAAAGTAGAATCAAATGACAAGAAATGATAATCGGAGATGTAGTGGCTCATACTCAAGTAGATTAGATTAGATCGAGGCTTTTGGGTTGCATAAGATGACAATGAATCGTTAATGTATTTACCAGGTCTTCGAGCTTGTAAGATACGCGTTTCCGAGCAGGGAGACCCTGCTGAGATTAATTTGTTTTCCTTGCAAGCTCCTCGGTGAAGTGCAACCATCCATCTTACTCGAGCATAAGGCAAAAGGCTCTGACTGAGAGGCGGAGGATGTCATCGCCATTCTTACACACCACAGTTTTTTGACGTGAATATGCGCTAACATAGCACAGACGATACCAGAGCCGGGAACTCGTCAATTTCCCCCAAAAGCCGGTGTAAAGGGTGTAAAGAAGGTGGTTTATACCAATTTATACTATTCTTTTGAGCTCCTGTTGCAATGGCTGATACTGCGACGGAAAATTCGGAGGCGGCTATCATGGAACATGCATCAGTGCTGCCAACGACATAAAATGTTTTATTTATTAGAGATATAAAACTGGAGGATGGGGAGGAGCAGAGGGAGCACGCTTGCTTTTTAATCCTGAGTCGCGTCAGAACGTGTGCGGTTGGCGGCTTCACGTGCTAATTTGATCACTTCGAGTGACCTCGGCGAG
>NHYE01005546.1:0-44214 GCA_002938385.1 Gymnopilus dilepis | reverse complement strand
CGAATGATAATCAGCGCTCATAACGTTAACGCTAGCTCAAACTTGGCCTGGTCAGGTCATCACAATCGAGTCATAAACCCAAGCCTTACAAACCACCCTCAAGCTTATCCCAAACCGTGCACAATATCCCCTCCTCGAACCTGACCCGAGAACCAACTCGTGCAACTCGTGTCCTCCCATGTCCCCTTGCACCTCGACACGCGCCATGGGAACGCGACCCACACTGACTCGCCAATGACAATTATTTTTATCCTTCCCTATCAATGCCATGATCACGACACGGAGCCCCTTCGAGTTCCTGCCCCTTCCCCATGTCCAGCCACCACACCGCAGTGATACTGTGATACCGTGATATCTACTGCGATATCTAACTTTAAGTACACGAGCCCAGCCCTCACGCCACGGGCCTCCTTCCTCATGTTGCCCATACCCACCCACACCTTGGGGTCGATGTCACTTTAGCTTGTCCAATAACGAGGCCTCGATATGCTCTGATAAAGGCTTTTAAAGGATGAGCTGGATAAGGCTGGCTAGAGATAGATCAAGGACTCATGCTGGCTTCCACGGCCTCTTGAAGCCTTGTCTTATCCTGATTTCGAAAATCAGAAATCAGAATCCGGGTACTCTTCCGGACTGGGGAGGTTGAGCAAGGTCATGCGCGCGCCATCGTCTATCTCTGTACGACTACAAGGAAAGATATGTCCAGGAAGTGTTATTGCGGCTGCAGTAGCTACGGAGTAATATCTGTGCTACACTAGTAGGGCCCGAGTTCTTCGTCAAATCGAGTGCCTTAGACCTTGAGCACTTAGACCTTGGGAGTGTAATTGCAGTCGCAAAACTTCATTCCTAGGCGCGCATGGGTGCAAATGAGGGCATCAGGGAGGTATTTCGAATTCAAATTATTGTATGACGTCTTCGGACGACATCCAAGGGCAATGCGGGGTAATAGGGGCTACTTTATTCCTTTATTCCACCGTATTCTTTGTCGCCTATGTAGACTCGTATGAACGCCCAGTAGATGCCTCAGAGTTTGGGTGACAATAAATCTTCTGTTGAATTTCTTTCGCTAGTTTCCCCCCCCCTCAAAGCCAGCATAATGGCCGAGGACGAATCTATGCGTCGCCCCCAACAGAAAGAAGATTTCGAGTCATGCAAAGCTCATTCATTGAAGTCGTGCAGTAGTAAATAGTCTCTCTACGTAGCATACATTTTGAACACAGAAGCCCTCTCTCAACGAGCTCACGTCCCTTTCCCTTTTCACTTTTGACAGCAAGATACTGTTTAGAGGAAGGGCTCAAGAGCCTCAGGAAGTATAGTAGCGACAGCATCACCACTGGGAGGCTCGATCGACTGGAAGTACTATATCCCAAAAAAATTAATTAATCAATCAACCCAGCGTCAACGAAGACGAAAAGAAACAACACTCACAGTACCCCACCACGGCCCCGCAGCCCACCAAAGCGCACCAATCCACGCATCCGAGCTCTGCATCGCACACAGCGCGCTCTGCACGGCCGAAACACACGTCGGGTTCGACCCCGCGCCAATCTCGCCCAGGAAGCCCTTGATCCCGGTCTGCTCCAGCCACGCCGTCGCGACCTGCAGGCGGTCCGACCCGATCGTGGCGTTGACGCACTGGTCGGACGTGCCCGAGCCGTCAGAGTCGAGGTACTGGTGCATCTCGATGGCGAAGTTGTTGCTTGGGTCGGAGATGGGCGCGCTGAATGCGGCGGCGTTCCCGGAGGATTGCCAGGTCCAGGCGCCGGTCCATGCTGGGTGAAAGAGTCAGAATATTTTCAAAGCGATAGAGGACGGGACTTACAGGTTCCTTCGAGGAGGATGAGCTGAGTGGTGGCACCAGAAGCACGGATACCGTTGATAGCAGCTTGGTTCTACAGGACATCAATGGTAAGTATGGTCATTCATAAACTTCAATCATCACTGGTACTGACAAGGCCGAAGACGACGCTAGCGTCCATGCCGTTGGGCTCGTTCATGATATCGAAGATGACGTTGTTGTTGGACTTGAAGAGGCTGGCGACGTTCTGCCACCCTAAAATTCCGTCAATCCGTCTGGGGGCTCGGGTAAAGCTCCGGATGACCTACATGTCTGGAAACTGTTATGGAAATGGAAATGTATCAGCCACGAATTCGATTCAAAGGCTTCATGGAACTTACGTGGTGGTGTCGGTGATTTGAGCACCGTTGTAGCTCATGAAATTGTGGGCTGGAAGAGTTGTTCAACATCAACTCAGGCATATGTGTGTCTGGGAAGGATCACTCACGGTCAAGGAGGACGAATGCACCCTTTCCAGTGATGTAGCTGATGATCTACATTCAAACTGTCAGCCAAACCTTCGAGCACTCATGAGTGATATACGTACAGTTTGCAGACCACTGAGGTAGGTCTGGTTGAAAGGTCCAAGAAGACCAGTCGTAGGAGGGCTCAGGCGCTCCATCAAGAAAGGCAGACGGAAGGTGTTGAAGCCCTTGCCGACGAAGTAGTCGATGGAGCTTGGGCTGGGGAAGGTGTAGTCCTTGTTCAGTTGTCCCTACGAGGAAGGTGTAAGCATCGAACATCCCCTGCAGCGGCTCGACTGGAAAGAGCAGGACGTACGGGAATGGCGGTGTTACCGAACTCAGCACCAGACTCGTTGACACCGAAGAACTTGAACTTGTTCTTCGCAGACGGGCAGACAGAGTTGGATGCGGTCGGGCCAGTGGAAGGAGAGGTGGCTGTCGGGGAGCTTGTGGTGGGGGTACCCACAGGGGTGGACGAGGAGCTGCTCGCGGCTCCCGGCAAGCATTGCGAGTAGTATGGGTTGGAATACACGCAAGTCGATCCGGCAGCGCAGGTTGTGGGACCACTGTAGTATTGACCCTATGTACATAGATAATAGTTATTGAACACATTTCGACATTATGTGAACGTAGCCAAAGGACGTACTCCGCATTGACCCCAGACCGCGACCTGGGAGACGACGGGTGTGCTGAGCGCAGAAAGCACCGCCAGATAGGCGAACGTAGACAGAGACGACCTCATTACAGCGAGTGTCCCAGGTATTAGCGACTTGAGCCTCCAGCAGCGGCACCCCCATCGACTTTAATACCTGGAGAAAACGTCTCACAAATCCGCTGAATGCCCGACATACATCCATCCTCAACCCTCTCGCGACAGTCGCTACACCAGAAGCAGGACTCCTTTAGCATCACATGAACCAGGCTGAACATTTTTCTCGTTGTCCACAACGGCGGCATGCTTCGCTCCATCGGCAAAAAGGGCGAATTCGTAGGTGCGTCCTAGAAAAGCGGAGAGGTTCTTCCGAGAGGCTTTGGTGGAATCGTTGAATATCAGCAGTCATCAGCCCGCTCTTCGAGCTATTTTTTGCGCCCTCTATTTTTGGACTCGTTTAGAAGATTTTTTGTTGGACCTGCGAGATTATTTTAGATCGTTTATCAGGGAGGGAAGAGTGAAGGCTACCGAAGTTTACCCTAAATGGTCAGCACAACGCCTGCAGCCCGAGATGCTCCATGTTTTGCGAGCTGTTCGGCTGACCCCTCACTCCATCTCGACATAAATGGCATTTTGAAGGATTGCTGGCCACTCCAAACTACGTTGCATGGTTTTCCAAGGACGACACCGACGTCCTAATTTTCTTGCTTGAGAAGAAATCCAGGATGTAGGATCAAAGCACTTACACAACACGTACTCCGCCACTAATACTCCGCGATTTGCTGACGTTGCTGCATCGCCATGACAGGTTCAGACCCGCCTTCTTTCACAAAGAAACGGACGTAAGGAAAATTCAACGGTCATTTGTTGCTCGAGTCGGTAAAATACCAAGGGTATTATTAGCTCTACACAACTGAAAATAACAGCGTAAGTCCGCAGAAGTACGCCTGTTGCGATAGCAGAGTGAAAGGAAGAACTGCTCACTGGACGAGTGACGAATGCCAAGGCTAGCCCTAGGTTTGGTATTTTTACCTGACTAGACTAGCTCGTGTACAGCTCTGCTGCAGCACGACTGTCTTGCCGTGCATTCCTGGGCATCCAATAATCTTCCCCTCGGTGTCAACTGCTATTTCAAAGCACTAGGCCTGTCGGTTTGACTCGAGATCGTTTGTCTGCATGGTTGTTCAGAGTCGAGCTGTTCTGGAGTTGAGGGTTGCCATTTGATTGTCGGGACATTTCAGCGACGATGCAGGTAAACAGCAATGGCTTAGACAGCAAAACCAAGTCTGGGATGGGCATGACGGACGATGGAAGGTTGTCGCTAGTCTTTATCAAATTCTGTCGTCGATGGTGGTCGTGCAGAGGTCATTGCGACTCACAGTCAACACTGGCACGTGCGCTGTAAGTACTTATGACATAAGGAATGATTGTCAGATTGATGAGCGAAGTCTGGAATAGGGGCCAATGACATCATCTCAAGGTATACGCCTTCCATATGTACGCCTGAAATTTCTGTGCAGTTCTGTTCTTCATGCAGTCCTTTGAGCAAACATACAGGCTTTCAAAGCGCGGAATTGTTTTACCATTTGGTCAAATTAAAGAATGCTTCTACTATCACACCATTGCTTCGTATGAGACCGAACTACTCAAAGCGGGATTAGAGTTGATCTTCCCGGCCTGCCTAGAACACTTCTCGACGCAGCGATGAGAAACAGTCGATAGATACAATAGAATTACAATCAAGGACAATGTTACATTACTACTATCTCCCTCTGAGCACGCATGGTGCCGAGGGAGCAGTCAGCGCAGCTGCACTTCAGTGGAAAGAGGACTAGATTTCTCCTCGGTCTGCTTTGACCTGAGCGATGAGGGTGGAAAGTAAATTAACTGGAAAGTAGAGAAGAAGAATCACAGCTTACGTCTTCTTCACTGGGAGTCATCATTACTTTGCCTTTCAATTCTTTCAGCCTCTTTATAATAATATCTTCGGTAGCATCACCCACTTCTTCTTTTCCCTGGGCACCAGAAAGCGGACCCTTCACTTCGTCTCGAGCGTAGAAAGCTGTTGTGGATGTCGATCCCTCGGCGTCCTCACTCCGACGAGCCTTCATGAATTCCACAGTCTTTGATTGCATTTCAGCGGGCCCGCCCGGGGCTTTATCAGCCTGGTGGCGAAAAGAACGTCATTGACTATCTGCAAGCGTAATGGGCAGCTTACAAACCTTGACGTTTGCCTCGGAGGCAGAAGCTAGAGACTCATTCCACCCTGGAGCGTGCTCATGCGGAGCTCCAGTCTTGTCGTTCGCGTTTCGGCTGAGAACGCGATTTTTTTCTCTTTCTAGAACCTAGATTTACCAAACTCTTCATGAGACATGGCGACGTATGGAAAGACTGACACGTACTTCTGGGTCATTTTCATGCATAGTGCTGATGAAATGCACGTATTAGTCGGTCTCTTTGGAAACAAGCAACAGACTGAACCTCGTATAGAGCCTATTCCGCCGTCAGGGAACTGGGCGCTAAACGGGGTACAGAACAGGCGACTCTGACCTTGTGCTTTCATATCTTCCAGCACTCGCAATGGCCGTCCTGAGGGCGGCAGGGCGAACAGATGATCGTAGGGCAGTGATTGAGAGCATAGTGGTCATAGGCAAGGAAGACGGAATTGCTTCCATGTCTCTCAAATACCGAATTCCCAGGCATGACGTCACTCCGAAAGGAGCTCATAGTTCGCACGCCCTTTCGTCTCGGAGCGAGGTGCGCCAATGCCCACAACAGCGACGCCGCTGCAAATTTAGACCGTCCAGACCGCGAAGAATGACATCGAAGATGAGACATGGTACGCGCCCTTATCAATTACGTCGATCAGAGCTGCCTGATACAGTTGTTTAGGCTGAAAAGGGCATCTATTTCCTTTTCGTTCGATCTGCACTGGATTTTAAGACTTTTCAGGAATGTGCACAGTGGCACCGTAACTAACGAAGGTGGTGTGTATACTTGGTTCTTTGAAAGTCGAGGCAAAGTGATGCCCCCCCCCAGACATCAGACAGATTTTTTCTGTCAGGTGGCCAATGGCCATATTACCAATGGCCGTCCAGTGTATTCGTAGACGCGGTTTTGCCTTGGAATATTTCACCGAACATACGTATAGCTATTGAATGGGGTGATGCCTCAGCTTTATCTGAGAACGCGTGCGTTTCTTCTAGGGGGACCCTGCTGGCACACGTATAATTTATTGCCAGGTCTTGACATGCAGCTCGATTCACATCAAAGGCCAACTGCCGCGACAGAAAGTGTTGGATGCGCTTTACTAAACTGTAAAGCTAGGCTCTGGATTGAGCCGTTTTAATTGCGATATGTCAAGTTCCTTGCCACTGGTCATCCTTGTCCAATGTTTCGACCATTTCGATGCAAGTTCGTAGGAGAGACTAGGGCATATCGAGATCTGTAACTAATGCGAGAAAAAGAAATGTGGAGAGAGCTCCTTATATGAAGTTATGGGCGCTTTGTCAGTACTTTCAGATTCTTCCGTAATGCTTTAGCCTCGACGGTCCTTTGTCGGGACACTTCGACCGCTTCCCGAGTCCTACGTCGACGTCGAGGACGAACAATGAAATATGAATTATTCCTTCAAGCAGACAGCTCGGCATCGGGCATTCTTGGAGATCCATCGTGATAGCGAACTGTCGATCAATACAAAAGCCTAAATTTAATTTCACTGCGTCCCTACTGAATAAGTACTGTAGTCTAACTAAACCGAATAGCGGAACCAGACTAGTCGGCCTTTGACAACCACCAGATACCGAGAATAAACGGCTGCCGTAAGTCTACTTCTCATCAGATCATTTACTATATATTGACTTAAGGATGAGACTTGCTCCATCTCCACGCCTTGATATATTGGTTAGTTCGTATTGGAACTGACCTGCCGGAGCTCAGGTTGATTGAAGCTTGGACAAGAGAAAATGCCGATACGAAGACTTTGTGTCCGGTACGCGAACTTAGAAATGATCCTTCAATTTCTGTCCACGGCAGAATGCCACGTACGAGTACATTCCCTTGTTGCAAGGCAAGTCAAGATCCGCCACCTACGAGCACATGATGATGTAGACTCGCCGGCACACTCACTCCCCCTTCCGCAATTTTTTGTCTCATCCCTCTCCCCTCTGAAATTGTGATAAGTAGTAATTGCTATTCATGATCCTCATGTTGAATTCTACGTCTGGGTACTGGAGGAGTCGTTTAGTAATGAATTTCTCTATAATTTCTCTACGATATTTCGTGAAGCGTCGTCGTACAGTTCTCACACGGCTGCGATTAAAGTTAAAGCCTGAGAGCAGAAAGGTTTAGAGAATGCTCTTGTTTACCTCCGGCGAGATCAGAGGAGCGGCTTCCACGTCGCAATTAAAGCAGGTGTATGTGGCTGTGCGTGCACAAATCTGGAGTGTTAGTGACATATACAGAACCACATAGACCAAAACACAGGTAGTTGTGCCGCCTTTCGAACTTCAATTCGTGCGACTCCTACTGCTTGACATCTCACAATGCGCGCATCGAGTTCTCGCTTTTCACATTGCTGCACCAACGTCTGGTGGGCGGCTATTTTTGCTTCTCGTGTCGGATATCTATCTTGGCCGTCCCGAACGATCGTCACGGTGATTCGTCTCGAATTGTACCCTCGGCGCTGGCTTATCTCCTCGTCCTGCGTCTCTCGTTGCTGTCCTCATCGTGCTCCTTCGCTACATGTGCGAAATTATACTTTGTTCCATTCCTCCAAGCTAGAAATGGAACCAATACATCAGGAGGCCCACCCCACTCTTGGCTGAACTTTAGAGCTAGTATGCTTTGAAAGACGGACTGGGCCCGGGTTTGAGTAAGGTCCCCGCTACGTTAGCTCGACGTGGTCCTTCGCTTTGTCTCAATACAAGATGATCAAGGCCATTTTACCTGCATTTGACCCTTGTATTTGGATGAATCAAACACCTGATGCTAGGACCTCCCGTAAATGCAAGAAAGAGATCCACATTCAGTCCCACAGAGTGTCCATCAAGCTTACGAGAATGTTAAACCTTGCAACTTCTTTCCAATCCAAATGTCAATTGGATGTCGAACCCTCTTCGGAATTATCTCTCTCCTGTGTTATTTTCGACGTCGCTTCGAGAGGGGCCCTATGTGTTCCACCACCGTGCGATTCAGATCTTGCCTCTATTCCAGGGCGTAGTACCTTCCAAAAAATACATCTGATTTTCCGAACAAGGTCGGCATTGCTAGACCATCTTGCCGCCCTGCACGTCCGAAAAAATCGCATGCGAGAGGTATAAGAACTGGCCATTTAAGAAGAAAAACGCTACTTCCCTTTCCAGGGTACCATTCGAAACTTTTTCACCTTCGGTTACTCTCTAGTCGCAAAGAGTGAGCACCTTTCCCTGTGTATATGTTGCATGCTGATGTCCCTCCCCTAGCACCATGCTTTTCTCTGAGTCGATTGATAAAATCACCGTCACCAAGGGCGTCCTCACCGCTCAGTGCAAGAAGGCAGACAATAAGACCGTCATCCAATCGACCATCTCCCTCAATGACTACATTGGTAATGTCGACGGCAAACTCACATGGGGCGGCCGAGGCTTCAGTCATACTGCGGAGGACGTCAGCGTCACCAAGGGTGTACTCAGCGCTAAGCTGAAGAATCAGGCTGGTAATACTGTCGAGAGCAAGCTCGACCTCAACCAGCATATCCGGAACACCGACGGTGTCCTTGAAGTCATACCTGTAGACGTGTGAGTCTCGTCGCTCATCTTTCTATGCTTTTGACTGAGCGGCCCTCGCTTGCAGCATCAAGGCCCCTGAGCTTCTTCGAGAGGTCTCAACGGCCAGCACCGCTTCTAGTGCCAGCGCAGCGAGTGCGAGCAGCATGTTCTCTGCCTCATCGTCCACGTCTATGGCTACTTCGGTCTCGACTTCTTCGGTAACAAAGACCTCATCCTCCTCCTCCTATTTCTCGTCTTCGAAATTCAGGAGGTAAGTTTCGTCTTTGTGCTTGAAGCCATTAGTCTGTTCTTATGCATTGTCTATAGCACTAGCAAAGTCCTGTTAATTGAAGAAACGTGCACCAAACTCGAGCTTAAAGGCACTGTCCTCCACGCAGACCTTCTACGCCTCGACGGTTCCGTCGTACATGCCCACATCGACCTCGACGGACTCATCGGCTTTGTTGACGGCCGTCTCGTTTGGGACCAAAAAGGGTTCAGCAAGCACTGCTTCGAGTACGCTCTTGATGGTTTCTTCCTGGTGGTCAAATACCGCCTGCATGCTGGTGAACAGTATCACATCGCGCGCATTGACCTTCGCGAACGCCTCCGCAACCAGGATGGCGTTTTCATCCTCATAGAGCTGAACGCAAAGTTGTCGGTCATGCTCAGCGAGGTTCCCTGGATGAAATTCAAGGTCATTGCGGAGCCCGACCTCAGCCTTTTCGCTACACATCCTGTCATGCAAGAGACCCTCGTCAGCATTGCCGAAACCACTGTCGAACACGTCACTCGCACGATGCACGAGCAGCTCACGATAGCGATGGAGACTGCAATTCAAGTTGTCACTGCCTCCGCCATGCGCCATGTCTCTGAGCAAATGCAAACCATTGTTGCTGGGGCCACTACCCATGCGATGGCGAGCCCCTCCATCACGGCTGCTGAGCATCTTAGTATCCTGGGTGCGGGTGCTTATGCTGGACTGTATGGACGCGCTAACGGTCATGCCCACTGGTCTGGCGGCGTAAACGGGCACGTCCATGTCGAGAAGGCCGCGGTTGTTCATACGACGGATATGGCTGCTGGCGCTGCAAAGCTTGAAGCGATGATCAAGACAAAGGAAGTGACCCTCGATCAGATGATAGCAGAAGCGCCCCCCGTCGCTACCAAGGAAGTGAAGGCTCTAATTGACAGGCGAATGGGCGAATTAAAGATCGAGAAATGCCAGAATGGGTTTGAATACGTCAAGCATGACTGGGGATATGCGTGCACTGGCGGCAAACCTGGTGGCATTGGACAGCACAAGATCTCGTTCCAACAATTGTTTGGTCGCTGAAACCTGAAACCTGTGATATTTTCGCTATACTGTCTCATGTTTAACTAATACCTCTTCTTGTCATCCATTGGACTTTGCTAGTTACAATCTAGCGTAAAAGCTACGCCCTTAGTCATTTATCACCATAGTCATTTTGCTGTGTCCAATATATCATACATTTTCAAGTACAAGAGAATTCATATCAATTTTCTTTCCACTTTGAACGAAGGATAATGAATTTCTTAGAGTCGCGGCTCTACAATGGACAGTACATATTCCAAGGATGACGACAGCTTTTGACGATTAAGCTAGCTCACAGGTGCCTCTTAACATGACGGCAACGGAACTATGGGCGCCGGCACCTGCATGGTGATTTTTACGCATATTCTAATGCGCCTTACGAGTCTGCAGTCCAGTCCGAGGATGCCCATGAGTATGTATCTACAGTACACGGCTCTCGTGCTCTGAATAGGCCTTCAGATTCGGGCAAATGCGGAGGGGTCAAAGGCGTTATCCTTCTTATCAACTATTTAGACGCGGCGTCGCTTTTCGCCATTTGTCGCCGAGGAGGTGAGCACTGCATGCGCATACGGTCGGGGTTCAGCATATCGGAACTCTCTTGAATATGGGAAATATTACCATCAATATCTAGTACACGCTGATGATTCTTCAATGTCGTCCAGCGCGCGACGTAGTCCATCCCCAGACTCTAAGAATACCGTTCGCCGGTGAGATCAAAAGAGCGGATACCTGAATGGGGTATGGCCATAATTAAGACAATGTTGTGGCTGTGCGTGGAATCAACTTGAGAATTTGCCGACGCCAAGCCGAACTTCGCTGGCAGCATACAAACCAAAATAAATCGTTTTCTCACCTTCTTTCCAGAGTCGTATTCAGTTTCCTCAACCCGCTCTTCATCCTGACACCTTGCAATAGCGCCATTCCGTCAGCACTCAGTCAACTATTTTGAGCGCACAGTCGGCAGTCGTCAATGGCCGTCTATTCATCCACAGGGTCAACTCGAGACGTTGAGCTAGGTCCTCCTTCTGGGGGTGGCTGGCTTTGTCTTTCCAGATTCCACTCACTTGCCAATCGTCCTGCTTCAACGAATTTTCGATGTCAGAATTGTATATCTCAAGCTGCATTGCAGACCCAAGGGCTTTTCTTCCCTTTCTATAAACCTACTGCAGTCTGACAGCCTTCGTAAGCTAAAATGTTCCGCAATTGCTTATTATTTGTATCGTCTCTCACCAAATCTACACAATACTATCGGACCCTCCAGGATTTTGTGCTCCGGGTTGCGGTCTACTTCGATTTTTGCGCACTCCATTGGAAGGGTCCACCCCCACTCTCACAGATGTCCATCAAGCTTACGAGAATGTTGCTTCTCAGTCCGGACGTGGTCAAGGAGATGTCAATCGTTTTCGGAATTATCTTTCCCCTGTCGTTATTTTGAACCTCGCTTCGAAAGTGGCTATAATTCTACCGTCCTCAGATTTGGATCTTGAATGGACAGGGACTTTAGATGCATCTTTAGCTGCCTGAAGAAAGGGTCGGCGATGAGGATGCTATCCTGCCGCTCTTTGGTTCCGGAAAAATCGCATCTAAATTGTATAAGAACCGTTTTGAGATAAGGGTCATCATACCTCCCTCTAGGCACTCATCTTTTGTGTTCCAACTCCTCGTCAGTAATTCTCCTCGTTAGTATTCTTATTCTAAACTTTCGACCTCTGCTAATGTCTCTACAATCTAGCGCCATGCCGTTCTCAGATTCGACCGAAAAGATTACCATCACCAAGGGCGTTCTGACCGCTCAGTGCAAAAAGGCGGACAATAAGACCTTCGTGCAATCTTCTATCCCTCTCAACGACTACATTGGCAATGTCGATGGCAAGCTTACTTGGGGCGGTCGCGGCTTTAGTCACACTGCTGAAGATGTCCACGTCACCAACGGTGTACTCGTTGCCAGGCTAAAGAACCAGGCTGGCAAGTCCGTCGAGAGCAGGCTTGACCTCAACCAGCACATACAAAACACAGACGGCGTATTAGGGGTCATCCCTGTCAATGCGTGAGTTGTTCTTTCTTCTTTTAAAATGTATACTGAGTGAATTTTTCGCGTTTTTCAGTATCAAGGCTCCAGAGCTTCTTCGGGAAATCTCAACGGCCAGCACGGCCTCTAACGCCAGTGCTGCCAGCGCAAGCAGCATGCTCTCTGCCTCGTCGTCCACGTCTATGGCTACTTCGGTCTCGACTTCTTCAGTAACAAAGACTTCATCCTCCTCCTCCTATTTCTCGTCTTCGAAATTCAGGAGGTAAGTTTCGTCTGTGTGCTTGTGGCCGTTAGTCTGTTCCTTATGTGCTGTCCATAGCCACAGTCAAGTCCTATTGATCGAAGAAACTTGCATCAAACTCGAGCTTAAAGGCACTGTCCTCCACGCAGACCTTCTACGCCTCGACGGTTCCGTCGTACATGCCCACATCGACCTCGACGGACTCATCGGCTTCGTTGACGGCCGTCTCGTTTGGGACCAAAAAGGGTTCAGCAAGCACTGCTTCGAGTACGCTCTTGATGGCTTCTTCCTGGTGGTTAAATATCGTCACCACGCTGGCGAGCAATATCACACCGCACGCATCGATCTTCGTGAACGCCTTCGCAACAAGGACGGCGTCTTCATTCTCTTGGAGTTGAATGCGAAGTTGTCGGTCATGCTCAGCGAGGTTCCCTGGATGAAGTTCAAGGTTATTGCCGAACCCGACCTCAGCCTTTTCGCTACGCACCCTGTTATGCAAGAGACCCTCGTCAGCATTGCCGAGACCACTGTCGAGCACGTCACCCGTGCCATGCACCAGCAGCTCACGATAGCGATGGAGACTGCGATCAAGGTCGTCACTGAATCTGCCATGCGCCATGTCTCTGAGCAAATGCAAACTATTGTCACCGGGGCAACTACCCATGCGATGGCGAGCCCCTCAATCACGGCTGCTGAGCATCTCAAGCTCTTCGGTGCCGCTTCTGCTGCGTACGCTGGTGCGCACTGGTATGGTCAGACACAACATGCCTATGGTTTCGGTCTAAATGGCCATAGTCACAGCGCTAGCGCGTCTGGTCACTCGGAATCTGCTAATGGGAGCTACTTCGAGGCGCATGAACATCACGCCGGCAGGGACAGTCATAGCTATGCTGAGATAGCAAAACATGCCCAAGTCGCTCATACATAATTTAAGTGACCCATTCACATCACATTTGCCAAACTCTTTCGCCTCTCTTCATACGTCGTGGACTTCTTCTCCGTGACACTGATAGTTCACGACCACCTCTTTTATCCAGCCTCTGCTTTTCGTAATGTACACCTCTGTAGTCAGATTCTATCTCCCTGTTCATACAATATATATTTTTTCTTTTCATTCGTATGTGATAGTAAGGAGCCCAAATTTCGATTGACTCTATAATGCACAAATAAGTCCAAACAGTTCATCCCGACGAGCCGCAGCGTCAAG
Source organism: Gymnopilus dilepis (assembly GCA_002938385.1). Taxonomy (NCBI): domain Eukaryota; kingdom Fungi; phylum Basidiomycota; class Agaricomycetes; order Agaricales; family Galerinaceae; genus Gymnopilus; species Gymnopilus dilepis. Next base: position 30,701 of record NHYE01005546.1, on the reverse strand, counting down.
TACCTTTGCCTCTTCCAAACCTCGCCATGTGCCCTGCGATCTCTCTTATCATCTCTCAAGTTGAACTTAGGAAGCAGGATGCGTGGACTCTCGCCTTGAGCCTTGAAATCATTCTCCTCAAGTTGCTTGTGGCTCATTCTGTCTATTCTCTAGCAAGATTCAGTTCAACTTCCGAGTACTGAATTCTGGCTATAGGTCTGGCAACTATGCTTTACGACGTATCAAATGGAAGTCTTTCTCCATGTCAAATGTCGCACCGCTTTAGCTGGCAGAAGAATTCACCACTTGGCGTCGGACTATATGCTATTTTCATCAACGACGCCGCTCACCCAAGTGATCAAAGGAGTCTGGATCTACTTGTGCATTAACCTGTCGGATGGCATTCTGTTCCTGGCCTTAGTCTTGTTTCCTACAGTCATCTAGCGCATATTTGCAAGTTTTGACAAGTTGGCCACAAATTAGGCACATCCGCAGGAGATGTTTCTCCACCGATTGTCACAATTGTATGGGACTCTCCGTTTCTCTCCTTGTGCCTCTTGTTCAGGTCCGGGGCGTCGAATCGCCTGTGCCTTAGTTTAGTTCGTGGAATCTGAAGTGTCGTTCTTCAACTCCGGCCTGTCAAGGCATTCCGTGATTACTCCCAGGTCCCAGGGCGCTAATTTTGGCCCACAATGATCTGACAAGAATACTCTATCACGACGTTTCGTTATCCAGGCTACATACGCAGGCACGGCCACCGACAGGTTACTTCCGAACGGTTCTCGAAGCGGCCTTAACGTTGTCACTGAGCGGAATCAACCACAGTCCGACCAGCTCTCTGGCGAGAGACCTGATCGAGACGCCGCTTTGGCGTATTCAGGGTGATTTCGAGGTGGATTAAAATGCAGGACTAGGACTATAAAATCCAGACGACTTTATTACCAGTTCTCCAGCTCCTCAGCGCTCTGGATCTACAATCCTCCTTCGAGCTTTTCAAATCTCGCTTCCGAGAAACCTCTTTCACAGCCACATCAAACCGAGCAGAGTAGGGCATCTTCTGCTCCTTGAACGATAGTTCCATGCTGACGCATATTTCTTCCAGTACAATGGCCTTCTCACTGACTTGCGACTCCATCAAATATAACGGCAAGGGCGTCCTTTCCTGCAACGCTAAGAAGTCGGACAACAAGACTTCTGTCCCTGCTACTTTCAATCTCGACGAGCACGTCGGTTTCGTCGACGGCAAGCTCGCTTGGGGTGGTAAGGGCTTCAGCGCTGCCGCTGCCAGTGATAGCATCCACATCACTGGTGGCCACCTCACTGCTAAATTCAAAGTCAGCGGCAAGCTGGTTGAGAGCAAGCTTGACTTAGACCAACACATCAAGAATGTGAATGGCGTCTTGGAACCAGTCACTCGTCCGCCTTCTGTAGCAAGGTAACTTATGCCGTTTTATCTGGTTCGCATCATCTGATTGTTGTTCCCTTATCAGTCCAAAGAAGCCTGAGCCGATCAAGACACCTGCTCCCGAGTTGATCAGGGGTCTCTCAACGGCCAGCACTGCAAGTACCGCTAGTGCAACCAGCGTGTCCAGCACATTCTCGCAAAGCTCCTCCATCTCAAGTGCAACGTCCGTTTCGTCAGCAACATCCACCAAGACAACCTTTTCGTCCTCGAGTTTCAGAAGGTGTGTTTGCCTGACTCTTCTCTTTCCACTTCGCTCATTTCCGACTATTCAGACAAAGCAAGCAGCTGTTGATCGAAGAGACATGCATTAGACTCGAACTTAAGGGTACCGTCCTTCACGCCGACCTTCATCGCCTCGACGGATCCATTGTTCACTCCCACATCAACCTCGACGAGATTATCGGCTTCGTGGATGGCCGCCTTGTCTGGGACCATAAGGGATTTAGCAAGCACTGCTTCGAGTCCTCTCTCGATGGTTTCTTCCTGGTGATTAAATACCGCCTGCATGCCGGTGAACAGTATTACATCGCGCGCATTGACCTTCGCGAACGCCTCCGCAACCAGGATGGCGTTTTCATCCTCATAGAGCTGAACGCAAAGTTGTCGGTCATGCTCAGCGAGGTTCCCTGGATGAAATTCAAGGTCATTGCCGAGCCCGATCTCAGCCTCTTCGCTAGACACCCAGTCATGCAAGAGACACTCGTCAGCATTGCCGAGACCACTGTCGAGCACGTCACCCGCAGCATGCACCAGCAGCTCACAATAGCAATGGAGACTGCAATTAAGGTCGTCACTGAATCTGCCATGCGCCACGTCACCGAGCAAATGCAGGTTTTGGTCGCTGGTGCCGTCGGACATGCCTCTGCCAGCCCTTCCATCACCGGTCCAGAGCATCTCCATCTCTTTGGCCGTGGCGACGCTCATTACGGCTACTTCCACGGCAACGGCCACGCTCATGCCCATGCTCACGCCCATGGGCATGGCACATTCTATAGCAATGGCCATGCTCACGCCGAGTACGAACAGCACAGTGCGAGCGCTCATGTCAATGGACGCATCGAGCACCTACATGCCAATGGACGTGAGGAGGCCCTAGTCCTGGCTCAGTAATTGATCCAACTAGTGTCTGGCTATCTTCTACTTTCAGAATACTTCATATTGGGTTATCGTGGGGCTGTCTTATCTGTATCTGTACTCATTATAGCAGCTCACAAGTAAACTGCTAATATTTCAAGTAGTGTATCATCGTCATCAAACTTTTGGACTATTGACTCTTACTCTCGTTTGTTGTCTTAAAAATACTGCACTCCTTTGCAATTCATACACGTTTTCTGGTCCATCATAGTCCCTGCTTTGAAGGTCTAGGAAGAGAATCATTAAGTTTTATTTCTCACTACAAGTACTTCCATGCAGATATCTATAACGTCAATGGGCTTTCTAATCTTCAGCTTGCCCTGCTGTAATGACATCGTCTAAAGGAAATCGAAATCAGACTTATTCTCAAAGCCGAGACGAGTCATCAAACATACCGATCTTCAAGACTGCCCGGACAAGCTTTGAAAAGATTGTATATGGTCAGAATCACAAGGCACATAGATAAAGAAGGGTTGAGGACGAACCTGTGTAGCGAGTAAGTATTGTTGTCTCTTGGAAATGAGTGGATCATAGACGAGTTGCTCTTTCATGTCTGTTTATCAGTTAATCAGGCTGTCGTCTTCGTGCATGACACCAGAAGGTACTGACCATTCTGACCCTGATCATTGCAATCGATGCCGAGGCGAGGGTTGTTCTCATTCACTTGTCGACTACGGACTTCAGTGAGAGTCTCGATCGGTGACAAGCCACTGTTTTCAGCGAGAGCCAAGGGGATAGAATCCAATGCCGTTGCAAAGGCGCGCATAGCATATTGTTCGATCGAAGGAATCTGTAGGGAGAATGTGAAGACCAGGTCAACAGACAGAGAAAAGTGAAATCAGACCTCATCTGCAGCCTTTGAGACGGCAATGGAACAACTGATATCCGCAGAGCCACCTCCGTACACTACACGGTTGTCGACGACGAGATTGCGTACGGCGCAAAGAGCATCGTGTAAAGCCCGCTTGGCTTCATCGACAATCTTATGGACCGCATTATTGAGGCAAACGAATCAGGGCAAAATACACCTACCATCTTGTTGCTTCCCCTGACGAAAATGGTGACAGCTCTTGTATTTGCGCATTCCTCGATAACGAGCATCTTGTCACGGGTTGTGCCGAACCCAATTTCTCGTACGACGCCAGCTCTTCCAAGCTTCTCCGCGGAAAGATCTTCAAATCGAGGGACAATCCTTCCTTGAGTGGCGATAGCGATCAACTTTCAAGATTGCCGTGAGTTACACGGGGCAAAGTTGAAAAGCTCTCAAGAATACTCACCTCGATCTCAGGACCTCCGACCCATCGAACAGCAGGAAGATCATTTTGCATCAACAAATGGTTGGCCTCATCATCGAAACCCCATTGACAAATGACCAAGTTGGCGCCGGTGTCCTTCACTTTCTTGATCATGTCCGTAAACTTTTCCTTCTCGTATTCTCTCAGCTTCTTGTACTCCTCAACGCTTGTAATGTCAAGTTTATGCTTGGTCTTAGGACGAGGAGGTTCGAACGGGCAGGTAAGGATTGCGATCTTCGCGTCTCTGACGTCGCGTGGCATTTGTGGATGTGACATGTCCTTGTCGATGAGGACTCCACGAATGAGTTTCGTGTCCGCTAGAGAGCCACCAACTTTGCCATCCACTTTAATTAGATCAAAGGGAACATCTCGTCGTTCGAGGTCAGCAACCGCTAGTACCGCGTCCACGGCGATTTGAGCGAACTGTGTGTGTTCTTTTGACACACTATTAGAGTGAATGAGTTGCGTCCTAAAGAAAAAAGAGTATGGTACGTACATTTTGCTGCCAAGACTTGTCTTCGCACATTTCAGCAGATTTTCGGTGTCCTCCACGGTGTAATCAACACGGTCAGAAATGCGATCGAGTTGTTCCACAGCCACTGCACATGCACGATCAAAACCATCTGCGATACGGATGGGGTGAATGCCTCGATCGAGAAGAGCTTCGCTTTGTTCCAAAAGAGCACCAGCAAGGACTGTGGAAGAATGGTAAGATAAGGATCTCATCAATTGAGTTGCTGCGGCGCACCGACTACACCAGTCGTTCCATCCCCGATTTCATCATCCTGGCTTTTCGAAAGTTGTACCAGGAGCTTAGCAATCTGGTGCTCAACTTGCATCTGTCCCAGGATCGTTGCTCCGTCGTTTGTGACAGTAATATCACCGTCAGGAGAGATCATGATTTTGTCCAGGCCTAAACGAAGGCATAAGTATTGTTCAAAAGATTTATGCAAGTAATTACGTACCACGGGGGCCTAGCGATGTTCGGATGATATTCGCAACAGTACGAGCGGCCAGAATATGCGACTGAACCTCTGATTAAAAGTGAAAACAACTTGTCTGTAGAGGAACGAACCTTGATCGCCTCAATTCCATGCGTTCTCGTTTTCTTTGCTTGCTCACGAAGGATGATGAATGGTCTTCCGTACTGCATAATGATCAGACTAAAAGCAAGGCAAATGTTGAGAGCAATACGCACTTCATCGGTGGTATAGACCGCAGAGTTAGGATCTACGTTGACGGCCATGTTGCGGAGAAAAAGATACGACTGTCTGAGGACGCGTCGTCGCGAACTAGAATAATCTGCGCAAGGCGATGATGTGACTGTGACTTTCGTGATTGACAAGGCAAGGGCACGGCACTATCATCACTCCACCAAACTCTCTTCCAAACAATCACCATCTTTTCCATCTTTTAATCCCTAGAGTCTCTATTGCACGTATGGAACACGAAATCGATGGCTGGATTGAACAGCTCAGTCAGTGCAAGCAACTGACCGAAGCCGATGTCAAAAAACTCTGCGACAAGGTAGGAAGATGGCGAATTACCCCAGAAACTGCTGCGATGTTTCTGGCAGTGCAACTTGCTGCGAATTCATACTAATACGCTTCCTCTGCTTTGCGCTAGACGCGGGAAATCCTTATGGAAGAATCGAACGTACAACCTGTGAGGTGTCCTGTCACCGTGTGCGGCGATATTCACGGGCAATTTGTGTGTCTTCCGCTCCGCTTGCCACTCCGAAGATTTGCTGACTTTCGTCGTCGCTGACTACCCTTCTTTCAACGTACCTTGCCTCTGCCGCTTTCGTAATCGATGTCATCAGCACGATCTCTCAGAACTCTTCCGAATCGGTGGCAATTCACCGGACACGAACTACCTATTCATGGGCGACTATGTCGACAGAGGGTATTATTCGGTCGAGACGGTAACGCTGCTTGTCGCCTTAAAGCTGCGATATCGGGACCGAGTGACAATTCTTCGCGGAAACCACGAGTCGCGACAAATCACGCAAGTATACGGCTTTTACGACGAATGTCTTCGAAAATACGGCAACGCCAATGTCTGGCGGTATTTCACAGACCTTTTCGACTTCCTACCCCTCACCGCTCTCATTGATAATCAAGTACGTGAATCCTTGTTCATTTCTCTCCTGGTATTGTACTGCCTTGACCCTATTTGTCATGTCGCGTGATGGTTATCTCTTTGACACCTTGGTCTACCTTCCGATCAGAACACTGTACTCACATTGCCCGATAGATATTCTGTTTGCATGGTGGCTTGTCACCATCTATTGACACTCTTGACCACGTCCGCTCGATCGATCGAGTACAAGAGGTTCCCCACGAAGGGCCTATGTGTGACTTACTGTGGTCCGATCCCGATGACCGCTGCGGATGGGGCATATCTCCTCGTGGGGCTGGATATACGTTCGGACAAGACATTTCAGAGGCATTCAACCATAACAATGGACTCACACTCGTTGCTCGGGCGCATCAATTAGTTATGGAGGGTACGTCATACTTCTGATCTTCGCTTTGCCCATTTCCTCAAACGATTCCGATATCTAGGTTACAGCTGGGGACAAGATAGAAACGTAGTGACGATCTTTAGTGCGCCGAATTACTGCTATCGATGTGGTAATCAGGCTGCTATCATGGAGATAGACGAAAAATTATCTTACAGCTTGTATGTGTCGTATCTTTCTTCCCACTACGTCTGACTTGACCACTCTACTTAGCCTACAATTCGATCCTGCCCCGCGGGCCGGGGAGCCACTGGTATCAAGGCGTGTACCTGATTACTTCCTGGTGCGTCGTGTCTTCCTCGCTGTGGCATCTGTTCTTATCGAAGCATTTTTTTCAAACAGTAATGATAAAACGACCTTCCACTTTCTCGTTAATAACGTACATACCTCTCTAAGTGTACAACTTTTATTCTGAGACAGCCAAGACATATACCTTTTCACTCTTTCCTGCACGGACATGGACGATGACGGCCTCCATATCTTGTTGAATCTGTAATTTGAGTATGCTTTCTACCGATTTCCTTTCTCCATAGATATTACATACGCACAAAGGTTGAGAGAGAGAAGCAATGGCAAGTTAATTGAATTAAGAATTAAATGAAGTGTCCATAGAGTAAAAGATGAACTCGAATCCAGTACTTTCTATAACCACGACTCAACACCTGTCTCCTCTAGGGAATGCTCCCACAACAGCCTCTGTGCATCTTTGGCTTTAGGGAACGCCTTCATACCAATATCATCACCCTTTTTACTGCGACGATATACACCTTTCTCAGCGTCAAGCAAAGCAAATACCATGTACTGAGCACACTCTTCCGGAGTGACCGTAATGAGCCAGATAAGAGGACGAAGGAAGAGGGAGAAGAACCGGGCTATAGGATTGCTGAAAATCAAGGCTTCTGTGTCGACATTGCCGGGATAGATGTGGGTGAAAGCGATGTCCGGTTCTCTTCGAGCAAATTCCTATAAATTCGTTCTTCAGCTGACAGAAGATTCATTGACGGGAAGAGAGCTTACCGCGACCATAAGATCGTTATAGCTGAGACTTTGCAACATAGCCTTGAGCCCGCCGTAATTTTTCTTCAGACCAAGGTCATCGACAATGACCTCAGGTCCCATACCAGCTCCGAGGATTGAGAGTACGCTAGCTGGCTCTCCCAGATCCTTTGCCTTGTGCAGTAGTGGAAGAAGGTCGTAGGTGAGTACAAAGCGAGCATAATATCTCGAGGCGAGCTTCCTGTCGATGCCTTCCTCTGTGTCTTCCCTGCCACGCAGCCCAAACACACCTGCAGAGTGTACGAGATAGTTGATCTTCGGTAAGCGCGCTGACAAGTCTTTCGCCAGGGCGTGCACGTTCTTCATCAGGGTAAGGTCGCAAGGGATGAATTCGTACGTCGCTCCTTGATCACTAGGTTGAGCAGGCGGTAAGGACGCGATAATTTTGTCTGCTGCGGCTTTGTTGCGCGCTACGAGAACAATATGAATGCGTCCGTTGAGCTGGCGAGCGATAATATCTGTCATAGCCTTCCCAATGCCAGACGTGGCTCCTGTGATGACCATAACTGGGACGAATGAAGGGTGGAAAGCGGCGTTCGAAGCCCTTGCGACGGATAGGGAAGGCATAGTCAGAGGTGCTCAACTCGCTAGCCTTTTCGTGTATTGAGGCGAGGAGTTGGTTGGTGATGTCCATCCATTGGGGAGATTAAGCCTTATAAAGAGCCAGAGAGCCATATAAGAATCTGTATAGCAACAAGTCCAGGTTCTGCCCAGAACACACGTACGCAGAAACAGCCATCGGCGCTGACGTTGGAGATCGGCTTGCTGATGAATAGACTGAGTTTTGCCAGTTAAGAGCCTATCCATCAGGGAGTGTACGTACAAAACATGAAAGTAACCGACCGTAACCGAGTCCATGAAGGCCGACTTGAAAGCGCGCAGCACGGGACGCGGGACGCGTATCAACTTGTTAATGAGCGACACAGCCACCAATGCTTTTTAAACCGAAGGATCTGCAACCTGCGCAAATCGCAGCCCAGCCGCAGCAATGCTAAACCACATCCTGAACCAGTGTTCGAAACAACTCCGGACTTTGAATTTGAGAAGGTAATCTGGGTCCAGTGTCGTCCCAGGAAATACTTTGTCGAGAGCCAAAAAGAGTAGGCTTGACCCGTCTGGGGCGGAAAGATCAACCTCAGTCAACATCTCGCTAGATTTCGCAGCAGCAACTGTTTCCAACAAGTTTCCAAAGTGCATCAGGCCTTCCCAATATCCTCGTAAACGTGTCTTGTTTCTGGACTTTCATGGCTGGCCGAAGTCCCCTTGGCTCGTAATGTTGCATGACAAATCGCCTTGTAGACTCTCACATGCGCCTTCGACATCCAGCAGTTCAGACTTCGACAGCCCCACAACAGCCACAGTATGTCAATCTGGGAAATCGATGGCATATGTCCACGCTGTACGCCAGCATGGCCCCCGGTGTCTCTAATTCAAGCATTGTGCCTTACTTACAAGGGTGCCTTCACTTCCTTGAGATCTGGCTATCTTTAACCACTGTATAATCTGCGGGCCCGTCCTCCGGAAGTCTGAGCCCTCTTTCTGACCTTTCTTCTTTGTCGACTGTCTTTGGAAGCTAGCCATGTTGCTATACCTCAGACTAGCTCTCTTGCTGTTACTCCCATGGGCATATTGGCGATTCATTCGCCGTCGTTCCTCCGCCGTGCTGAGAAACATCCCAGGCCCCAAGGGTTCCTCTTGGGCTACAGGCAAGCACCTGCTTTCGCAAGAACGACCGACGTCTAACACCCAAGAAGGCTGCTTGAACGATCTGATTAATATCAAAGCTTGGGATTACCACCTGAACATCGGCAAGACTTGTCAGTGGCCTTTAGCTTGGTTGAAACATACAGAAATTGATTCTTTCCGTTAGATGGCAGTGTTGCACGGATAAAAGGCCTTTTTGGCGTACGTGGCACGAATAGGGCATGTTTTCTGAATATATGAACCGTCCTCCTTGCCATAGGATGACGACCTGTACATATTCGATCCGAAAGCCCTGCACCACGTCTTGGTTAAGGTTGGCATCAAGCCTTATCGTGGGCTCCTTGTAGGCTGAAAATAGGAATCACAGGATCAACACATCTACGAAGAAACCGATTCATTTATCCAGTACGAATACGACTTCTAGTGAATCGTCTCAGGTTGACCATTGCCGATCAGAGGGAATAAACTGCTTTTTGGAAAAGGCCTGCTGACTTCTCTTGGTACGTTTGCAGTTTTTGTGTACAAGTAGTCCCTTTTCTAAGCCCGGAACAGGAGAGGAACATCGCCGTCAGCGGAAGATGTTGAACCCCGTCTTTTCCATAGCCCACATGCGGGAAATGGGTACGCATTCCTTATAAACTGCGATTTACTTATGTTCATCGCTGTAAAGTACCTATATTCTATGAAATTACCCATAAGGTCGGTCATAAGCTCTTTGACAGCAAGCTACGCAAACATAGACCTGAGCTTCTATCTAGGTTCGGCGAGTCTTCCTCAACAAGGTTAAGCAAGGCTCGCAAGAGGTCTGTCTACTTCGCATCTTCTGCCTAATACAGGCAATTGACCATATCAATTCTAAGGTGGATGTCGTCAATTGGATGACTCGCATAGCCCTTGAGCTTATTGGACAAAGCGGCCTGGGCTACTCTTTTGACGAACTCACTGAAAATTCCACCCAACATGAGTATGCAGTTGCGGTAAAGCAACTGGTGTGAGCATCTTCTGCTGACTGACAGCCCATCCGTTGACAATCTCTCTTCCAGCCCTTTGCAAGGCAAATCAAATCTGCTAATTATCAACCTCTCGATCCTGCCCATGTTGACAAGAATAGGCTCCCCTGCCTTCAGGAGATGGGTGGTCGAGCGCTTGCCTATGAAAGATGTCCAGCACCTTCGCGAAATCATTGATAAATTGTGGGCGACATCCATCCAGATCATAGATGAAAAGAGAAAGGCTTTGGCAGAAGGCGATGAAGCCGTCGCGGCACAGATAGGCAGGGGCAAGGACGTGATTAGCATTCTGAGTGAGCACGGCTGCTTGCTGACTACGTCGTGCTGATGTCGCTTTGAATAGTGAAAGCTAATATGCATGCGGCGGAGGACGAAAAGCTTTGCGAGGAAGAGCTCATCGGTCAGGTTACGTGCGTAACTCATTAGTTGTGACCAAAGCGGCATCCTAATCATTTGATGTAGTACGCTCACGTTTGCAGCGACGGATACCACATCAAGTGCCCTCTCCCGTACTTTTTATCTGTTGGCTGAGCACAAGGATGTTCAAGACAAGCTCCGCGAAGAGATCAGAAGAGCTAAGAGGGAGAATAGCGGCCAAGATTTCAACTATGATGATCTGGTCTCGTTGCCATACTTGGACGCCGTCTGCAGAGAAACTCTCCGACTGTATGTCCTCTTGACCTGTGTAGCAGTAGGTCACCTGCTCAGTCTTCCCTATTTTTCTAGACATCCTCCGGCTTCCACCATGATGAGAGAGTATGTTGACTTGTTAGCCTTGAAGCAATGTTGCTTATCTTTGTCTTCTGCAGAGCTTGCCAAGACGCCATCCTTCCACTTGCTACCCCAGTCAAAGGCATCGACGGACAAGAAATCTACGAAATACCAATTCCCAAAGGAACAAAGATACATATGTCAATCCTCAATTCAAATAGAAATCCTGAATTTTGGGGGGCTGATGCAGAGGAATGGAAACCTGAAAGGTGGCTCAAGCCTTTGCCAGAAGCATTGGTCAACGCCCGTGTTCCAGGAATCTATTCTCACCTGTAAGTCAAACCGTCTTTTCTGTTTTGCTTGGTCGGTGATTCAGTCATGGCAGGATGACCTTCCTCGGAGGTGGACGATCTTGCATGTAAGTCGCTGTTTATGCCAACTTGTGACGACTGATGTCCTTGTAGCGGATTTAAGTTCTCTCAGCTTGAGATGAGTAAGTTTCCAAAATAAGTTCCGCTCTCGTACTTGGAAGCTCACTGGCTTCAACAGAGGTTGTCTTGACCCTCATGTTGGAAGACATCGAGTTCTCTCTCTCTGACAAGAAGATTTATTGGCAAATGACGGGCATTGCTACTCCTAATGTCGATCCGACAAGTATCATTCCTACACTGCCGATGATCATCAGTTTGGCGAAGTAGCTGTCTTTTTTTCCTTATCTCGACCTACAGTTTTCGGCGGGGCATGGACCTTGTCGTCTGAACCTAATCATAAGCATACGAATTTACAACTAGGTGTATATACCTTTTTGATTTGTCTGTGGAAGACCTAGCTATTTTCTCGGACTCGGATCGCTATTGTACGGCTCCCATACCATAGCACGTCCTTCAAATGGGGGTTCGATCGATCGAGATCATTTGCGTTGGCGCCCACAACTGGCATACACAGTAACTAGTAACTTGTTGCCACGCCTTGGAGGCACAACGGTAAACAACAAAAATAGAGACTTGCCGTCAACCATGACTCGCTAGCGTTATATGGCGACTCACCATATCTCAGCCCACCGACGTCGCCACGAACACCCTTGCAAACTTGTTCCAAATGATGCGAGCCGTTCGGAATATTTAGTCAGGCGAAATTACGACGAATGTGATGCTGACGGGGAGCCATGTTCAAGTTGGACACTCCGGGTAATGAGCTTATCGGACGTCCTCGACTCGAGTATTACCACCAAAAACTGTACCTGAATGGCGAATAACTTCAAAAACGCGACCACATTGATTCATTTTCCTTCTCGACCCACGACATTCCGTGTCATCTCTCGAACCAAAAATGGTCAGATAGAAGAAGAGTCGACTTTGAAGCACCTCATAGAAACGAAATGTGCTAGCCTCTTCAAGCCTTTCAGTTCATGCTGGTGGTTATCAAGGTAAGTTCATATCAAAAATGACCAACTGCCATTGAAATCAATGAACCTTCAGCGGACATCTGCAGACTATCTACAATGTTGCTGGGTACTTCAGGCATATCGACAAAATCTGGTATAGAAGGTCTGCATGGCAATACTAAGGCCATTGGATTGTTGTGACATTAGGCAACAGGAAATTACTGCGCTTAGCTGATGGTGGAACGATGTACGTCGAGATGGTCCAGATCGCTGCATCATTCATTGTCCTGATTCTTGTCATAAGAGCATTGGACTTCGCCCCTTTGGATGACTCAGTGATAGAGAAGGATACACCGATGATCGTCGTTTGCCATGGCTTAACGGGTGGTTCCCATGAACCATATCTACGCGCAATTTTGTCGAGGACCTGTCGTCCAATTGGCCAAGGAGGTCTAGGATATCGAGGCGTGGTTGTCACCCACAGAGGCTGTATGTACATCCATTCGTTCCCATTTGTTATCCGTTAACCCAACAAAATTCAGGTGCTGGATCGCCAATAACGAGTCCCAGACTATACACAGCAGGCCATACGGATGATTTAAAACAGGCACTTATGTATATCTCTTATCATTATCCTAAGTCAAGGTTACTCGGCCTTGGATATTCGTTGGGTGCCAATATCATGACCAGATATGTCTCTGAGGAGGGTGTTGACAGCCGGTTATCTTCAGCAGTCGTCTTATCTTGTGTAAGAACTCTTTTTCATTATCCGCCACACCCAATTCATATTTTTCGGTAGCCCTGGGACATGGAAAAGAACGGCCATGGGTGAGCACTTCAACTTCACGGAATAATGATCGTTTTTTAACACACGACTCAGACTGGTCAGTACATTCGCTGGAAAGAATGTCTACGCGCGGGGAATGGGGCGAAACATGATGCGCCTGGTCCGAAGACACGAACGATCGTTGCGAAAATATCCAGAACATCCCATATGCAAGGAACTCCCTTCAGTCTTGGCTCTCAGATATCCTACACTCCCTAAGTTCGATGACACATTTACGCGCAAGGTTGGAGGAGATGCACCTGTTTTCCCCATACCAACTGTCGATGAATATTACAGATGGGCGTCGAGTGACAAGCGTGTAGGAGATATTAGAGTCCCATTTCTTTCCATCAACGCAGCCGATGACCCTGTCGTTACCAATGCCCCTATGGACGGGAAAGAGAACGGTTCCGTCGTCATGGTCCTCACAAATAGGGGTGGCCATCTTGGATGGTTCGAGTCTGCAACGGAACGTTGGACTACTCAACCCATCTTGGAGTGGCTAGAGCTCATGGGCAATGCCATCATGGATGATAGGCCATGTTTGCCTCTTTTTGTTGATGGTGACGGATTTATAAGGGAGGACGACGAGATTTTGGGCTGCAGAGTAGATGCTCAGGACGATGGTCCTATAGACGGCACCGCAGGGGACCAATCACTGTTAAGAATGTCCTGACAGTTTGGCAATCAACGAACGGGCACGAAAGCTGGTTTGCATATTTGATTGATCTCCAGGAAGTTTTACACGATAGCAAGCTATTTTTTCCTACTGGACTCGAGACCGTGACCTTTGATGTCTCCCGTCTCGAGATACTTGCCTCCATTGGACATTTTCGACGGACGCCTAGAGGAAGGGAACAAGGGCCTGAGGAAGAATGGAGGGGATAGCAGCACCACTGGGGGGTTCGATGGATTGGAAGTACTGCAATCGACAATCAGCAGCTCTTTCAAGAGCGAAGACGTGGAATACTCACAGTGCCCCACCATGGACCAGCTGCCCACCAGAGAGCACCGAGCCAGACACCAGACTGTTGCATAGCACATAGAGCACCCTGGACAGCCGAAATACAAGTTGGGTTGGATCCAGCACCGATCTCACCCAAGAATCCCTTCAGATTGTTCTGCTGGAGCCACTGAGTGGCAGCTTGCAAGCGTTCAGAGCCGATGGTCGAGCTGACGCATGTTCCCGAGGTTCCAGAGCCGTCAGAGTCGAGATATTGGTGCATCTGAACAGCGACGTTGTTGTTGGGATCCTTGATGGTGCCAAAGGCAGCAGCATTTCCGGAGGAGACCCATGTCCAAGCACCAGTCCAGGCTTTGGATGGCGTCAGCAACGTCTTCAAAATTACAAGCAATGCCAGCTTACACGTTCCCTCAACGAGAATAAGCTGGCTGGTAGCTCCACTTGCACGGATACCGTTGATGGCAGCTTGGTTCTGTTCGATTGGTGATTTAGACAACCGTATGAGGTCAAAAGCTACGATCATACCAAGTTGAAAACAGTTTGAGCGTCAATGCCATTGGGCTCGTTCATGACGTCTATCGAAGAGTTCATACAATTTTATCCTGCTGACCACCTAGAATGCGTACCGAAAATGACACGGCTGTTGGATTTCTGTGTAGTGTCATCCCAGTCAGCGGCAGTAAGAGTGCAATGGAGTCATGACCTACGAATTGACCAGCCAGGTTTTGCCACCCTATCATCCCAGATTAGCCATTGAGCCCACTCAGCTTCAGGCTCGATTTTACTCACATGTCTGGAAGCTAAACAATAAGGTCAGTTAGAGGTTGATCATGAGTCAAAGCAAACTTCGAAGCTTACGTAGAGGTGCTCGAAATATGTTGGCCGTTGTAGCTCATGTAGTTGTGGGCTTAGGGCCAACATTCAAAAATCTGGATTAGAGACCATCAACGGGTAAGGACTTACGATCAATAACGGCATAAGCACCCTTTCCGGTGATGTAGTTGACGATCTGTGTGTCAGCACCTCGTAAGTTTTTGCTTTGTGTAAATGTACCAGAACAACATACGGTCGTCAGGCCGCTGAGGTAGGTCTGGTCGAAAGCACCAGTGAGACCAGACGAAGGTGGGTTCAGACGCTCAACCAAAAATGGAACGCGGAAAGTGTTGAATCCCTTGCCAACGAAGTAGTCGATGGAACTCGGGCTCGGCCAGGTGTAGTCCTTGCCAAGGGTTCCCTGGAGATGTTTTTGTTGGAAATCCTAATCATCTGAAGTTTGAATAAGAAATGCCTCACAGGAATGACGGTCTGGCCGAACTCGGCACCAGACTCGTTGACACCAAAGAATTTGAATTTGGTGCGTGTACCAGGGCAAATGCCCGAAGAAGGAGAGCTTCCAGTAGAAGTGGTCGTCGGGGACCCGGTCGGCGGCGGGGTCGTTGTGGTCGTTGTAGATGCGCTTCCAGGAAGGCATTGAGAGTACCCTACAGCGACATTGAGTCATATATTAAGGTAAGCGAGATTTTTCAAACGCACAAGGATTAGAGTAGACGCAAGTCGACCCAGAGGCGCACGTTGTTGGTCCAGTATAGCCTTGGCCCTGTCAATTGATCAGCCTCCTTTCTGGTGCACGAATCAGAGGTAATGCATACACCACATTGTCCCCAAACGGCAACCTGAGCGACCGCAGAGGTGCTAAGCACAGAGAGCACCGCCAAGGATGCAAAAGATGAGAACGACGACCTCATTCTTTTTTGTAAGTACGTCAAGCAACGAGTACCTGGGGCGTCATTTTTCGTCACCTCGCCTTTAATACCAAAAGCAAAAAAGAAGAAGCATCCGCCAAATGGCCGAATTACATCCAGCTCTGAATGCTTGTCGACTTCGGCAAGGCCTTAAGCTGAAGGTAAATCGTGATCATTATCTTCGGAACACAAACGAAAATGTGCAAGCGCGTCTCGGTAGGTCATAGGGATGGACAACTGTCGTGAACGCTGCCTTGGCATGAATTGAAGGCTTCTTCGGACATTTGACTTGCGTAGTGCCAAAGCCCAAGCAGTGCTTTAAAGATCCCGTTTGGGCTTGGCAGACATTTCCCAGGCATCGAGTCGACCCAAACGAGGTTGAGGTGAACGGAGATGGACTCGTGATTTTCTTGGCGGTCGCCCGTTGGAGGCGCCCACGACCGAGGTTTTCCCCGTTATGTCAAGTTGTAGACGACTCGAAGACGTATTGCAGCTGCATAGGCCCAAAGGACGCAGTAGTTTGAGCATTGACTTACATGCAGTTGCCGTGCGGAATACCCGAAGAGTGAAGGATATTTCAAGCACTAACAGACGCAGTGGAGCGATCTTCTCACTCGAAGCTCCTAGCTACGCTTCTCGATTAGATGCCCAAAGAACGGAGAAAAACAGCGGTTAAATAGATAATGTCATCTATCGTACAATGGTCCTTCAAATACAACGTTGAGCACGCACGAGATACATCACATGCAAATGGAAAGTTACCTATCAAAACAGAAAATCAAATCCAAAATCAACGGACGTTCGTTCCTCCTAAACCCGTACTCCTCCTCATAGAGCCTAGATTTGAACTTCCTTCGCCCCTATCCTCACTCTGCCATGACGAGGATCTTCTGCTTGCACCCCACGACGACCATGATGACTGAGCCTGCGGAGGAGGTGCAGGTCGAGGTCTAAGCCGCTCCCAGTCGTAAAATCTGGTCCTTGGCGGATCGTTACGCTGTCGATTATTATTGTTCCACAGATGATTAGCCAGCCCACCGAGAGCTGCACCTGTCCAGAAACCTGGCCGCCAACTTGACCAGCCGGATTGACCTTGGGAGGGAGGGGACTTGGAATAAGGAGGTGGAGGGGAATCGTCATGATGACCCCCAGGGAACCATCCACCGCCACCACTACTGCTCGTAGAAGGTCGAGAGTTGTAGCCGGGCGGTCGTGGTGCTCGCGGGGTCGTATTGTTATTGTTACGGAAGCAGGACATGAAGAAGCTGTAGAGTATTATCGCTAGGACAGCTAACCAAAGGAACGTGAAGATGATTGAGGGCCAGTCATATGCTACAAGGAAAGAATGAATCAGTACAAATCCCGAAGACAAAAGTGCGAGGCCCTCACATCTGGGGCTAAATAACGGGGAGTCGGTTTTCCCATTGCGCAGAGCATCGGGCACTTGGACGAGGCGGTATTCCAGAGAACATGACCCTGAGCCAGGGAGAGTAGGTCAGAGTGCAACTTGAGAGCATCAGGCTAGAATGAAAATCGCACCTTTCAGAACATAAGGATCTCCAGGCCGAGACCATCCTTCACAGGATACTTCAACTTTTCCAAAGCGTAAGGAATCCGGGAGGTCTGCTTCGCACTGTAAATTAAATTGTGAAGCTGTCAGTTATCCGATGACAGGATAAGAAACATGTAAAAACCGCACCTTCCAGTCGATATCCGTACCCGACCCACCGAGACTTTCACATCTCACAACTTCTGGTTGAAAGAGCTTGCAAGGTTTGCCGACACAGACCAGCTGCGGAAGTGCGGACGTGCGTCGTGCGGTGGTGTACGCGTCCTTGTAGAACGTCAATGACTTGATTTTAGCGAGCTCGACCTTGGACATGGTCAGTTGCTATGTGAATTGGTGGTTCAAGAACAAGCTTTAGAAGAAACGCGCTGAGATACAGGCGCTGAGGTGTGGCGGATAGCCTCCATAAAGACTGACGTGGAACCAGACGTGGTTGGCTACCAAATGAGGCTTGCTGATCGAAAGGCCTGAGTCAAGGCGGTGGGTTGCTGCGGCGCTAAACAACAAAAATCCAAACATCATCTAAATAGTATGTACAGTCTACAGCATCATAAGTCCCGGGATCTAGATACGATTATGATGCTACAGGACAACCTCCACAGAGCCCATGCCCACACCCAATACAACTAGCAACACCCACACCCAGAATCTTCAGGACCAAAGAGACGATGCTAACCACACCTTCTCCAAGGACGAAGCCGCTCGCAATAACGATGAGCCGGATGTCACCCCCATCCTTGGCAAACCGTGTTCTGTAGGTATACTCCATGATGCCGCCTATTAGTCGTGCGATTGAGAAGGAGGGAGTATTCAGGAATCCAATGGCAAATGCGACGCCTGAAGGTATCCACTTTGCCCAGCGGAGATTTCTTCTCGAGGCGTATGTCTTGGTGGCTGAGAGCAGTGCAAAGAGGGCAGAAAAGATTATCATAAATCTGGCACTGTTTTCTGGCAATTGCCCGTCACCTATTAACCATTGATTAACCAGTCAATATTTGAAACGATTAACAGCAACTTGGAAGAAAACGTACGAAGAAGCCTCGCGAGACTTAACCAGACATAAGCCGTAGGCGCAGGGAATGAAGGTCCCGGGATGACATATGCACGATTATAGAACATATAGGCAGTCGTCGTGATGAGGATGGAAACAGAAGACCCAATAATTTGGCCGAAAAACTGTGCCCGAGGAGACGCATGGCACAGATGACCAGTTTTCAGATCCTGCATTAGATCACCAGCCCTATAAAGTGTCATGAATGAGAAGCTGAATGAGGCAAGTACAAGTGAAACACGTACTGCTGGGCACCAGCCTCGGCTACACCCCCAGCTATGATATTGGCGACGATGTTACCAGGTTGGATCCAGGCAAAGAACAATTGGGATATCTTGCCCAGACCTGACACAGGGTTCAAATCCGTCTCTCCCAAAGCTCTTACACTTAACAAGAAATGAGGCGTATAGATTGAACGTCAGCAAGAAAACATACCCTATGATGCTAAGCATCCCTCCCAAAATGAAGCCAAGCAGTGTAGCCCAAGGTTTGATACCTTCATGACCGAAAACTAACCAGACCAACACAGTACCAATGACCACACTGGATAACAGGCCAACCAAAACCCACTTGTTGGGCACAAGCCTGTCTTCTGTCTCCGTTTCATGGTGTTTATCCTGGTCACTCGTCTCTCTGGCGCCAGTATATCCTCTTTGCCAAGGACGAATGGCATCCTCAAGGTACTCATACGCGACAGGTAGCAGGGACACTAAACTGTCGGCGCACATGATGCCGAGGGATATCCATAGAATCCAGCCTCTTGCGCCGTTGGACATGTCACCAACCGGACCCGGTGCCCACCCGAGTTCCTTGGAAAGTGGTGACAATATAGCCCAACCGACAAACATGCCCTAAAATATGAGAGTTCAACAACTGGCTATGTACATCTCTAGGGGGATAGAATCGTACCAAATTCATACTCAAGGTTGTAGGAAAGCCCATGATGATACCTGTAATACTGATGAGTAGAGGAATTTCGTAGAACACCAGTGGACCTCACCTTGACCGACGTAAGAAAGACTGGGAGTGAAAAACCAAAGCCACTCCTTCGCAAGATGGTTGCCAAAGACCGGAATAGCAAATAGTACGGGAAAGAAGTATGCAAATAACTGTGGACAAAGCTGGATTAGCTTTCGTCAAGACTCTCCGGTTGAAGACCAATATACCGTCAGGAGGCCTGAAGCAGAGAAACTCCATAACAGATCTTGCCAGCCTTCGTGCTCAACTGTCTCTCGTTCGGCTGTGTCATCATGCTCATCGGGAAGACTTTGAGGGGCATCCAGGACGCTTTCTGGATTGAGGGCGTCCTCCTCTTCGTCCTCAACTTGTCGATACCCAGTGCGACGCCGTACGGTAGTGTCTGGAGGCGGCAATTTGTGCAGTACAGAAATTAGGTGGGCAGTCGCTGTTCCTGAAGGAAACGGTAATTGTTCTTCTATAATCTGGGAAAAATAAGTTCCAGAGCTTTTGGACGATGACATTTGACTGTCGTACCACTTGTTTGCGTATGGGAGGTGACAGGAATACCCTTTCGAACGGTAAGCATGGCCCTCATGTAGCTCCGAGATAGAATCCCACCCAAAGAATGCAACGGAACACGACCAGCCTACGGCATTAATCCAGTTGAGGCGAATTGGAGGTGAGCCGTCGCGTTGTTCATCGAGTAGGGTGAGTGCTGGTAGAATTCCGACAAAGCCAGCTGCTAGCGGCATGGTCCCTGTAGCTACTGCCGTTGTCTGCACAACTATGATTTCCTGCGGGGACAAAGGGTGCGGAAGCATCTTGGAAATGAGGAAACCAATGAGAGCCGACTGAATGGACATCCTAGGCGTACAAATTTAATATCAAAGGCATAGCAGGAGCCGAAAAACTCACATAGATATCCATCCCGACTGAAGACCCAAACTCAAGTTCGTGAAGCATATCAGACAACCAATAGCTAGGCCGAGTAAGACAGCCCTAAGCGTAAATTCTGGTTGGGCGCTCGCAAGGTGACCCACAGAGGGCTTCAAGAAACTTGATTGAACTTTCATGAATATTGGTGAATTCCATGCACACTGCCGGCCTCACCTGAACCAGTTTGTAGGACGCATGGAGGGTGTTATGACGGCATCTAAGCAGTCGTGGTAAGAAATGCCGCCATCGTGTTCGGCTAAATCGAGCGCGTTGTTTGGCGGTTATTTGGTTCGAGTCAGTGTTAATGAGTTTCGTCCATTTTCGTCTTCATCGATTGACAGCTCATTCTGACTCGATCTCCCTCCCTTTTAAATATCCACGGCTGGTATATCGCTTCTTAAGCATGGCAAGAAACATCAGGACAGAAGGGGGTGTACTTCGAAAGATACCCAGGGCAGGAGAAGCGCCGTGCGTCACCATTTGTCTTTACGACGTGCCGATAGCTTATAGATCCCCATAGATTACCGAAGGAGGGAGAGAAAAACATCCTCATTACTTCTGCTTTACCATATTGCAACAATGTACCTCATCTGGGTATGTTCTTGAATTTTTACGATCGTGATTCCGATCCTTATGTGTGCTAGGTAACATCATCGGAAGTATTCTGAGTGCTGATGTCTTCAGCCGGTATGTTCTTTGATTCGTTCTGGTGGTTTCTTGTGCTAACAGTCTTCTAGATACTCTCGTAAGCGTTACTTTTTATCGTGGACAAATCCACCGCTCACGCGCGCCCAGGAACTCGAAATAGGCGCACTTTGTTCGTCTGCGGCACGGACGAGTACGGTACAGCCACAGAGACCCAGGCTCTGAAGGAGGGAATTTCTCCTCGCGATCTATGCGACAAGTACCACGTCTTGCACAGGGCAACGTATGAATGGTTTGACATTGCGTACGTCGTGATTTACATTTCTGTCCCTGTTCAGCTTAGGCTGATTGGCGCACACGACTTCAGATGCGATCACTTTGGCCGTACCTCTACACCCCTTCACACAGAGTGAGCCAAGTCCTATGTCGCGCTACCATCAGCTCATCACCTTTTCTAGGATTTCGCAATCGATATACAAAAACTTGGGAAAAAACGGGCTGCTAGAAAAGCAAGAAAAAGAGCAAACTTATTGCGAGGGATGTCCAAAGTACGTCTCCAGAAATTCTGCATATTCTCTAATTGCTCACGTCCGTTGGTATCTAGATTCTTAGCTGACCGTTTCGTCGAAGGAACATGCCCTCACTGCGGATACGAAGACGCCCGTGGAGACCAGTGCGACGGCTGCAGTAGAACATTAGACGCTATAGAACTGATCAACCCTCGCTGCCTTGTCGACAAGACACACAAAGTCACCACCCGTACCTCGTCCCACATGTACCTCAAGTTGAACGACATTCAGCCCAGAACAGAAGAATGGATCAAACACTCATGGAAAGTAGGCAAATGGTCGCCGAACGCTGTCATCAACGCGGATGGTGAAATTATAGATGCGAGAGTGAAGAAGGGACTGACGCCCACTCCACTTACCCGCGATCTGAAATGGGGTGTACCCGTTCCAGTCGATGATGAAGACAAGGATAACATGGGTGGCAAAGTGCTATATGTCTGGGTAAGTGCTACTTCATGTACAGCGCCAGCCCACTGACTGATATGCAAATACTTAGTTCGATGCACCTATCGGATACCCAAGTATCACCGCCAACTACACCCTTGAGTGGAAGCAGTGGTGGTTCAATCCCAAAGACGTGGAACTATACCAATTCATGGGCAAAGACAATGTTTACTTCCACACCGTCTACTGGCCATCTGTACAGATCGGCGATGGTCGTGACTGGACGAAACTTCACCATTTGTCTACGACAGGTCAGTCAGCAAATTATTTTGCATGGGCTCTTTTTGACCATCACCCCCCTAGAATACCTCAACTACGAGGGTGGAAAGTTCTCAAAAAGCAGGAATAGGGGAGTGTTCGGGCCACAGGCAAAGGATACCGGTATTCCAGCGTCCGTATGGCGTTACTACCTCTTGTCGACACGTCCAGAGACCGCTGATGCCATGTTCTCTTGGACTGATTGCGTAAGTACTTGCAGCAGCTGATGAGGGCCCCATCTCATCTATTTTACTTCGACAGATTGCAGCCAACAACAACGTTCTGCTCAATAACTTCGGAAACTTCGTCAACCGTGCCCTCAAATTCGTGACGTCGCAATACAACTCAGTCATCCCTGACAGTGGTGATGCACCAGGCCCATACTCATCTAACGACCCCCTCGACGCCGAATTCATCACGAGCGTCAACGCCCTCCTCAAAGAATACACCGATGCCATGGACGCAGTCAAGATCCGTCTCGGCCTGCAAACCGTCATGCACATCTCCATGAGGGGCAACAACTACCTCCAGTCCGCTGGACTAAACAAAGCCCTCATCGCTTCAAACCCCCAGCGCTGTGCACAGGTCATTTCGAGGGCGATTAACCTCATCTACACTCTTTCTGCCCTCATCCACCCCTTCATGCCCGCTACTTCTGATGCCATTCTCGCTCAACTCAATGCTCCCGCACGCACAGTGCCGGAGGTCCTTTCGAACGATGTCCTCGCTGGTCATACCATCGGTACGCCCGAGCATCTGTTCAAGAAGATCGA
This sequence comes from Gymnopilus dilepis, assembly GCA_002938385.1. Lineage (NCBI taxonomy): Eukaryota > Fungi > Basidiomycota > Agaricomycetes > Agaricales > Galerinaceae > Gymnopilus > Gymnopilus dilepis. The sequence continues at coordinate 7,704 of NHYE01005546.1, read as the reverse complement.
GGAAAACATGGCCGAAGTCTGGAGAATCAAATTCGGAGGTGACGAGTCCAAGCAGCCACAGCCTTCCGCAGTGGCTACCCCCGACCCTCTGAAAGCACAGCCTGGCGGCAAGTCCAAGAAGAAGGCGACCAAGGAGGTCCCAGTTCCGGTGTCCGACAAGCCCAAATCTCCAGAGGCTCTGGAGCTGGAAGCTAAGGTTGCCGAGCAAGGCCAAGTCGTAAGGGAGCTGAAAGCCAAGCCCAAGACGCCTGAGTCGGAAGCCCAGATCAAGGATGAGGTTGAAAAGCTCAAGTTGTTGAAGGCAAAGTTGCAGACTGCTCTCAGTGCTTGAATAGATGTATAGTAGAAAAGTCAAAATTCTTACGTCCATCGGAGTGTGCCCCTTGTTTACATACTTGCTCACATCTGTAGAGACGACAGCTTAGGCGTTCTGGATTCAGGATATAAAACGGTATAGTCATTTAGGGAGGACCGGTGAACGAGATGTCATGAACCAGAATTTGAGAATCAAGAAGCAGAAGTAGAATACTAAGGGAAATGAGTGCGTTATTTAGAGTGTACGAATACAAACGATCCAAAGAGACGAAACAGGGAAAAAGCGAAAAAAAAAGAATAAAGAATGTAGTACCTTGATTGTGTTGACGCATTACGAGACGTGAAGGGAAGTTTACCTGGGCTGTATCACTATTTAAATAAGAGGCGTGTAGCTTGTGCAACCGAGGCAGACCAACGAAGAGGAGGCTCTAGATATCAAAGAACGGCCGCTCGTTGTTCTGTTGCTGTTGCTGCTGCTGTTGAGCGAAGGGGTTGTGGCTCGCCCCAGTCTTCTGCGCAAGCAACTGCTTGCCAGCATCGGTATAACCATACCTCAACTGACCAATATTACCAAACGTATCCTGACCGCCCTCACGATCGGCGAACAAGGCAGCCAGAGCTTCGTTCTCGTTGTCCCGAGTCTTGACAGCGATCGGCCGTCCCTGGGTGGATTGGTTGGATGGCGGCTGTGGCGACGAGGAGAGCGAGGAGAGGTTCGAGTTTGAGTGGTTGTCGTATGTTCCCTGGAGGTTGAACGACGGCGAGTTGGATGGGAGAGGAGGTTGGGGAGAGGGGGAGAAAGAGGGTTGGGGTGTAGAGGCTGCGAAGGGATTGTTCCTCCTACATAAGATGATTAACTGATGCCTTGTGAAACGGACTGAACCAAAAGGTACATACCCAAAGCCGGTGGGCTGTGCAGTCAATGGCTGCTGCTGAGGAACAAAAAGACTCTGCTGAGCCTGCTGCTGCTGTTGTTGCTGCAACTGGAGGAGCTGCTGCTGGCGCATCCATTCCTCCTGTTGCTGTTGCTGTTGCTGCTGCTGGGCCTGCTGCTGCTGGAGCAAGAATAGCTGTTGCTGACGCAGGAACTCGGCTTGAGCAGCTTCCTGTTCCGCTTGGGCCTGTTGCTGGTACGGGTTGAACGAGGTGAATTGGGGCTGGACAGTGTATTGAGGTTGGACAGTGTGCTGTGGGAGGAGGCCGACGGCGTAGGGTGTCGGATCGACGAGTGGGAAGGGGTTGTTGCTGCTCGTACTTGACGTTGGTGTTTGTCTATGGACAATTAGTTAAATCCATCCTGAACGCCAGGAAAGCCATGAAAGGACTTACACTTGTTGTGCGTCATCGAACAAGGAAGATGCATTCGAGCTTGCGATATCCCTCTGCCGTTTCTCTTCCTCCTCTTTGCTTAGCCTCAAAGCCTCCTGAAGGTCCTTGTCCTCAGCGGACTGCCGTTCCTTTGCAAGCGACTTCTTGCTCTCTTCAATAGCCTTTCTGAGCTCATCCTCATCACGGTTCGGCCTCCTGCCAGCAAGGTTGCTGGCACCCTCTCTCCTGACAGCATTCTCATCTTCGTAGTCCTCATCGCCCACATTAGCACCCTTCAGCATGCGATCCCGCATAGAAGCACGGTTCCGTCGCTCCTCGCGGAGACGAGCTTCATCCATCAGAAGGTTGGTGATATCCTTTGCCTTTTGCCGGACATTGGCGCCCTGGTCTTTCCCATCCTCGTCGATGTACTGGAATTCTTTGAGGGTCTTGATGATATAGAGGTTATCGCGGAAGTATATGACCACATTTTCCGAGCCCTGGTGCAGGCAGTAGTCCAGCACTGTCAAACTCTACGGTCCAAGGAGCCGAGTTGAGATGTCAGCTTTTCGAACTGGGCGGAATGTGCACACCTTGAAAACATGCCTCCAATTCTTCCCCTTATCGTTCAGTCGCTTATCGAGCATCTCCATGATCTCAATAAAGTCATTTCTAGAGGGAAGAAAAGGCTGGTGAGCGTCCCTCGAATGAGACCGTGCGCTCAAATGGCACTGAACTGGTTGTAAGTCAACTGAGCGATCTCGTTCATCTGGGTGCCCGATGGTCCCCAGGGGTCGTTGGACGTGGCATCGCGGACCTTTGCCTGGGTGTCTGAGTAGCCCTTGGTATAGTTTTTGGTTATACGCAGAGCAGCTTTGCCGAAGTGCTGCATGAGTCCGAATGTAGCGAGAGTGAGAGTCGCGCAGTCGCGGCACAATTACGCGCCATGATCTCCTGTCACGCCACGCAAACAGCCACGCCCAATTTAGATCTCAACTCCTTTTGAAGGCCTTTCTCGTTCATGCAGACTCAAAGCAAAGCAGAGGGCTCTTTGAATAAATTCCTACATTACATACAATACGCATCGTCCTATATGAGTATCAGCACGAGATAGAATAATAGATCTCATCACATCATTGCGGTCATAACATATCATTAACATTACTGCCTCCCCGACATCCCCAAATTCGTCATGCTGCGATTGCTGATCCCACTCGCCTCCAAGCTCCTCCGACCAGCTCCTCCACCCCGTCCATACCTACCATCTTCCTGGACCATCAGCCCACGAGGGTCATTCGCATTTCCACCAGGATTATTATACGCGGGCGAAGACAGCGCCGTGGTACTCGCATTCTTCTTGCCATCCATAGAGAAGAAGCCCCTCGTGCCGCTATTCGGCGTGTTCGCAACCCCACTACCCAGAGCATACTGACTGTTTATGCTACTCGTGCTGTTATTGCTCTGATGTCGCTTCGAGTCCGAGTTTCCGCCAAAGGCGCTTCCGACTGGCATGCTGAGCCGGCGCATCCAGCCCACGCCCAGCTTGGAAGACTTCTGTGGCTGGGCTATATTCTCCACGGGCGGATATTGTTGCCTATAAGGTTGTTGCTGGATAGGACTCGTCCCACCACCGTTGGAGTTCTTGTACTTGCTCACTGAACATGTCTCGCAGCCACAGTAAGGTGCATGGGCGGAAGTGCTCGGCGCTGTGCTGTTGGCATTTGAACCATACCCATTATTGGACGGGTACCTATCTCGGTCCCTGGAATCGTATGGCGACTCAGGTTGAGATTGAAGCGGTGAACGTTCAGCAAGTTTTGGCGACCTCCCTTGTTGACCACTGGATTGATAAGCCTGACCGCCAGGAGAAGGCGGAGGCCCCAGGTTGTTCGCATATTGGCTTTGACCAACATCGTCTCGAGAAGTCGGCCGTTGCGCCTGTTGCCTCAATGAGATACGCCGTTCTCGTGGTCGCAGTCCAAACTGATTCATTTCAGACGGCCCAGGTTCGCGATAAGCGCCCTGATCTTCCCCTCGCTCCTCTTCTCGCAAGGTCTGCAACCTTGCTCTCTCCCTCTCCAGTTCTCTCGCCTTCATCTCCAACTCACGCTCCCTTTCTCTCAGCTCCTGTTCCTTGGCCCTCCTTTCAGCAATTACAGCATCGTCGTTCCGCTGCTGCTGCCATCGCCTCTCGTTTTCAGCATTCCGTTCGGGTTGTGTAGGCGTCCGAGGGTTGTAAGATTCTTGGGCTTGGCGAGCTGCAGTTTCAAGCAGAGGAAGCGATTGCTGACGCATAACAGGCGGTGATCCTGCCCTGGCTCTGGGAGAAAGAGGGGCATCTGATGGCTGGTATCGAGAAGCAAGGTCATTGACGCTCAGAGGTAAGCGTGGCAAATCTCGAGGGGGAGGGGAGGTGGACCCAGACTAGATTATTGCGAATAAATTCAAGACGAAGTAGAATCCATGAACAAAGAATTGTACTCACGTTATTAGAATATCGATTTCGCATCGCAGCAACAATACTGCCACTACTGGCTCCTGTATCCGTCCTCTCAACAGGACGCTGGTATTTCGAGTTGTCCACTGTTCTTGACCTGGTTGAAGCATCACCCTCACGGTTCAGAGTCCCAAACTCTCGGGTATCCGGCTCATAAGCATCTCGATTATACGACCTTGAGCTCGCCTGTGAATTCGTCGCCTCAACGGACGACGAAGGTCCAGGACTATGCCGAGTCTCATGCTCGAGATTAGAGTCCACAGTGAGAGCTGTCTGCGACCGCGTAGGTATCGGTCGCTGGATATCCTGGGTATTGCTCTGCGGTTGTGGTTGTTGTTCGCGGCTCATCTGCTCCTCGGGCATCTTTGGAGCTTTGAACTGCGTCTCTGGAGAGGGCTGAGTCGACGTGGTAGTCGAGGTGGGGACGTCACGCAGGTTTTGGATGGTCGGTCTCGTGGGCTCTTCGTTATCGCTGACACCAGAAAGATCGCCGGTGGAAGAGAGAGGAGAGTCAGTGCGTTGTTGAGAGCTTGGTGGCGGCTCAAGATTCGAGGAAGAAGGGGCTTGCTGGAAATACGATGTCTGTCGGCTTGCTGGTTGTCGAGGTGGAGGCAAAGGGAAATGGGTAGGCGGAGAGGGGAAGTCGGATAACGACCTCACCGAACCAGCGTTGTGATCCACATAAGGTGTCACTGGCGGTCGGAGAGTCGTCTGTTGGGGTGTGGCAGGAGCCTGAGGAGTCTCAGAAGGGGTCGTCTGTGTCGTTGCTGGAAGTTGCTGTTGGCGCGTCAGAGTTGGGGAACTTCGTGCAGAGACTTGGTCCCTTGAGGTGTCATTAGAAGTCTCAGAAGCAGATTGCGCCGACGTCGGATAGCTCGAAAGTGGCGGTCGTTCTTGAGGCTCAGGTGTAAGCTGAGCAGGAGGAACAGCCTGGGTCTGAGAAGGTTGTCTAGGGGTCTCTTCCCCGATAGGTGTAAGGCCAACTGGAGGTCTATCAAGACTATCCCCGTTGCCCGGAGGGCTAGTCTGAGCGGTGCCATCGTCGATGTCAGGCAAGTCAGGAGGGACCTGGCCAGTCCAGCCACCTTCGCACAAAGACCGCCATTGGCCAAGGGGTCCGATTGTCGGTGAGAACCTACGGACGCATTCGCAGGACTTTTGCCATTCAGTGTCGGCTAGTCGTGAGAGGCATGCTGCTACACTGAACGTCGTGGTATTGTGCCGTTGGGTCACATTGAGGGTATGGTTACTGAGCAATAACAAAGTCTAGTTCATTGAAAGAAGACTGGTCTTCCTTGCACTCACTATTTCTCTTGCGAAACTTCGGGGCCCAACGTGCTGATGAGATTGATATATCGTGCATGCTCTTCGCTCGCATCAATAGCCTTCTTCTTTGATTTCTTCTCGTAAGCTTGACCTGTTTCCCTGGCTTTTAGAATGGATGTCGTCATAGAAAATTACAAGCCCACCTGCTTGCTTGATTTTGGCGTTAGCATTGACCATCCTCTCGTCATGCAACCTTTCTTCTTTCTGTAAGGCATGATGGTAATCAGATACAGATAAAACAGCAAGAGCGAAAGACGGACGGCAAGCTTCTTGAACCACTTCTTGACTTCTGTACTAACAGCATCGTACTCCTTGTCTGCCACCTTAGAGAACTTTGCGTCGATATCGGAAAGGGCCTCGAATATGGTCGCGCTAGCATTCATAGCATTCGCTACCAAACCCATCGCGTGCATGAGATAGCGCTACATTCCTCATAACTTCCAATACGCACCTGCGATATCCGTCGTCACTTTAAGACCGGCAGTCTCCCTTAGCGCCTTCGCAAGCTTCTTCTGCAACGACACAACAGCACTCGCAGCTTCACAATATTCATTCAAGATATTCAGCAGCGTCTCGATAGACTTGCACGACTTATGGATATCCGCGCGCTCAGCCAGAGGAGGCGCCGCTGCAGGAGACGCCATGGCGTGCGCTAGCGCCTAAGGACGGGTATCTGGCTCAATGAAGGCAGGGTATGGACGCGATCGGCGATGGAGGTCGAAATGAATGATCGTGGTTGCGTCAGGACGCACGGAATTGCGGGAGAGGGGTCGAGTCGGCCGCAATAGGCACCTCTTCTCACGAGTCCGGAAATAGCACACTGCGCTTTTTCGTTGCTAACTGCGTTCTGGGGCCACACTAGCTTGCAATTGGCGGCTTTTATCGACTTCCAGCTCGCGAGTTCCACCTCTGGAAAATATTTCCCGTTCCACATGTCTGAGGGACGCGTCTTACTGTCGCGACGCGTTCAATTATTGCATCACGTGATGCGTCAGAGGTGATGAAAGTTGCAGCGTCGACTTCAGACCTTTCGTCAGCTCTACAATCATCTTGAAAGCAACATAATGTGCGTTTACGACTTCTACGATAGCATGTCACGTATTCTCAACAGAATTTCTGGGCAGGAGCACTTCGGACGCCGCACAGAAGTCAGACAACGCCAACGGCTCCGAATGGGTCAGGCTCCAAAGTTCTGACGGTTATTCGTACCTCGTAAAGCGCAAGGTTGCGCAGGCTAGTGGTACGATACGAAACATGTTGGACCCCCAAAGTAAGAGTCGCGTCCTCATTTCGTTTGGGCCGTTCTTAACCGCTGTTGACCGCAGGTGGATACTCGGAGGCTTTGAGTAAGATCTGTAGCATTAATGAGAGGTGAGTCACTGGTCTTCTTGCTTGCGTTCTACGGTCAAATCTGCCTGTTCTCTAGGGGGATCATTTTGGAGAAGTTGGTGGAGTACATGTGCTTTAAGTCACATTACGAGTCCATCAACACCAAGGAAGAAATTCCAGTACAAGAATTCATGGAGCGGATACCACCAGAACTTGTTCTCGAATTGTCAGTCCCGATTGTCCGTTTCATTCCCCTTCCAAAAGCTAACAAACTCACGCTTGCAGGTTGCTAGCAGCTGACTATCAAGAAAGTTAGTTGCCGTCTGGCCATCGTAATTTTCAATACTGACTGGCTTCGCGACAGTGTAATGAACAACTTACTTCATATTTGCTATCCCTGTGTTCTAGACGAAGATGAGCATAGGCTGTCGCCACATCAGGTTCTGACGCTCTTGCGGGTCGATCTGAGCTTTCAGCTACTAATTTTTGTTACCATTCATTCGCTGTGTCAGTTATCTGTATTACCATCTATCGAAGAACCCCGTTCTACAAAATTTTACCCTCCTTTCTTGTATCCATACAAACCCTGTTAGACAACTTTTCCGTTGGTCCCTTCAACGACAGAGGAAATTTAAACTGCCAGAATATAATATAAACCTATAAATACAAAGAAAGCATGAAAACGACAAGTCGAGCACATTACAGGGTATCAAGGTATGGAGAAAGCATCTTCGGACATGCCTCTTATCCCTCGAGGAGACATGTTCATACCCATACCCATCCCACCACCATGATCCATACCCATACCGCCCATGCCTACCATTCCGCCACCCATTCCACCCATGCCTCCAACCATACCGCCCATACCACCTCCCATGCCACCCATACCAGGATTCATACCTCCCATACCTCCGCCCATACCTGGACCC